>JAECUM010007415.1:0-154796 GCA_016617855.1 Megalonaias nervosa | reverse complement strand
TTGCTAATGTATTATGGGCTGATCCCATCTTAACTAAATCTATGCTAGGCTGATCCCCGCATAGAATGTATTCTGGGCTGATCCCAGATTTGTGGACTTGAGCTATGTGCTAGGCTGAATCCCAGTTTGCTAATGTATTATGGGCTGATCCCATCTTAACTAAATCTATGCTAGGCTGATCCCCGCATAGAATGTATTCTGGGCTGATCCCAGATTTGTGGACTTGAGCTATGTGCTAGGCTGAATCCCAGTTTGCTAATCTTAACTAAATCTATGCTAGGCTGATCCCCGCATAGAATGTATTCTGGGCTGATCCCAGATTTGTGGACTTGAGCTATGTGCTAGGCTGAATCCCAGCTTGCTAATGTATTATGGGCTGATCCCATCTTAACTAAATCTATGCTAGGCTGATTCCCGCATAGAATGTATTCTGAGCTGATACCAGATTCGTGGAACAAGAGCTAGGCTGATCCCTGCATGAAGGAAATATTCTTATTACTTTTCCTATTTAAAACTGTAAATGTTACGGTGTATTCTGGGTTGATTCCAGCCAAAAGATAATTGGTGCTAGGCTGATCCCAGCATTAAAGTGCATTCTGGGCTGATCCCAGCTTAAGTAGACTATGTGCTAGGCTGAATCCCAGCTTGCTAATGTATTATGAGCTGACCCCATCTTAACTAAATCTATGCTAGGCTGATTCCCGCATAGAATGTATTCTGGGCTGATCCCAGATTGTGCAGTGTTTTTCAAAAAGATGTGAAACGAAAATTGCAATGTGGCACATGGAAAAAAAACCAAAGAAAATATAATGCTGTGGAGTTTTAAAGTGGTTGAGAAAATCGATGTAGTGTTTTCAACTGCCCCAGTAAGCTTCCATGGAACATGGAGGAAGAGCACTTTTTACCAAAATGGACAATTTTATTACTCCCAGTCGTAAATGTCCTAAGTTCCGGGAAGTGTACTGGAATTTCCTCTGCATAAGGTGAGAGCTGGAGGAATGTGTGCACCTTCTTGAATTTGTTGGCAAAGATTCTGATGCACTGTCTCCAGGAATGGCAAGGGTTCTGCCTCGTATATTGCGATCGTCACTGAAGGGATGGAACTTGTCTTCACTAGGGTTGCATTGTTGTCCATGACGGGTACCTCCGGCGGCAATGATTCTGCATGTCCTAAGGAATAGTGTGTCAGCTTGGTCTGTGCTTCCCTCGTGCCACTATTCCTAGAGTCAGTCAAGGAGCGAAACACTTTCAGATAACGTAGCCAGAGTATTTTGCAAATCCAACACCATCATCAACAATTGGGTCACTGTTGAAAAAATAGGATGTGTTGAAGGCACTTCTAGTTGTGCATGGGTGAAAAAGATACCTCCCGATAAGATCACTAGCAGACAATATTCTGCCCATTTTACCTGGAAGACAGGAACTGGTAGTTTCTCCCATGTGCGATCACCAAAATTTATCATTTTTAACCAGGCACACAGTAGGAAAGTCAAAGTCAAATCACAAACAGAAAGCTTGATTTGCATTCAGTTTATGTATGCAATGTTCGTAAAAGTATCTTAATATTCAGTGAATGTATTTCAACTACCAAACATAATATATAAAGTCAACAGTAAATCTGCCTGCTGACCACAAATATGGCATCTGAGGATGTCATTCGGGAACTAGCTAATATCTGTTCTGAGAACCGTTTCATTATCATTAACACCATTGCTGCTACATACCCTGAACAAAGGAATCGACGAGATTTCGTTACTCCCAGGCTGAATTGAACACCTGGAATAGAAAGTTGTCTAAGTTTGGCAGAGACCATTTCTTCGGTAATGTCACATTTTAATTGGCTGTTGCTGGCGAGAAAGAGGATCAACTCGACTGTTAACGGCGCACATTGGGAAGATGAACAGAAAGTCAGTTTGCATGATATGGAAAACCACCAGACCACCAGCACAAATCCATAAGAAAAGTTTGATGCAGAGACGCAAAATCCATTGTCTGTACCTTTGAAAAGCCAGAGAAGTGAAACTCTACATTCATTGTCTGTACATTTGAAAAACCAGAGAAGTGACTGATCACATGGTACTCTATATGATCCTGCAATGATACGTAAGATTATCTAATTTGGTTGGCTCTTTGAATTCTGCTGCCAATGCCAACCAATGGGAATAGTTCTGCTCACGCCCCCCCCCTTCAACAAGCCCTGTGAAGACAGCAAGAGGCTAATAACAGTCTCTTGCATAATTCCCAGGTCTGCCTCTCAGTTTGAAGGTACATGTACAACACCCCTATCTAAGTGTTAGCCACTGACTAAGCCTTATAATTTGACATTACATCATCTTACCACACCACCAGTGGCAGTTCCTCCCTCAATGGTCATTATCAGACAAACCCCATTGCAACACTGGCAATGTGTACCTACAATAACTCAAGATCCTCAAGTTGTGCATAAACTAAAATTTAATAAATTATCATTTTATTGCATTCTAAATATTTTGTGGTTTGTATTTATTGCATTCCACATGTTGTATGGTTTGTATTTATTACATTCCACATGTATGGTTTGTATTTAATGCATTCCACATGTTGTGTGGTATGTATTTATATTGTATGGTTTGTATTTATTGTATTCCACATGTGTGGTTTGTATTTAATGTATTTCACATGTTGTATGGTTTGATTTATTGCATTCCACATATTTTGTGTTTTGTTTTTAATGCATTCCACATGTTGTGTGGTATGTATTTAATGCATTCCACATGTTGTGTGGTATGTATTTATTGCATTCCACATGTTGTGTGGTTTGTATTTATTGCATTCCACATATTGTTTGGTTTGTATTTATTGCATTCCACATGTGTGGTTTGTATTTAATGTATTTCACATGTATTGTTTGTATTTATTGCATTCCACGTGTGGTTTGTATTTATTGCATTCCACATGTGTGGTTTGTGTTTAATGCATTCCACATTTGGTATGGTTTGTATTTAATGCATTCCACATGTTGTGTGGTTGGTATTTAATGCATTCCATATATTCTGTGGTTTGTATTTAACCCATTCCACATTTGGTGTGGTTTGTATTTAATGCATTCCACATGTTGTGTGGTTGGTATTTAATGCATTCCACATATTGTGTGGTTTGTATTTATTGCATTCAACATATTGTGTGGTTTGTATTTATTGCATTCTGCATATTGTGTGGTTTGTATTTAATGTATTCCACATATTGTGTGGTTTGTATTTAATGTATTCCACATGTTGTGTGGTTTGTATTTAATGCATTCCACATATTGTGTGGTTTGTATTTAACGCATTCCACATATTGTGTGGTTTGTATTTATTGCATTCTTCATATTGTGTGGTTTGTATTTAATGTATTCCACATATTGTGTGGTTTGTATTTAATGTATTCCACATGTTGTGTGGTTTGTATTTAATGCATTCCACATATTGTGTGGTTTGTATTTAATGCATTCCACATATTGTGTGGTTTGTATTGATTGCATTCTGCATATTGTGTGGTTTGTATTTAATGTATTCCACATGTTGTGTGGTTTGTATTTAATGTATTCCACATGTTGTGTGGTTTGTATTTAATGCATTCCACATATTGTGTGGTTTGTATTTATTGCATTCTGCATATTGTGTGGTTTGTATTTAATGTATTCCACATATTGTGTGGTTTGTATTTAATGTATTCCACATGTGTGGTTTGTATTTAATGCATTCCACATATTGTGTGGTTTGTATTTATTGCATTCTGCATATTGTGTGGTTTGCATTTATTGCTTACCACATATTCTGTGGTTTACATTAACTTCATACACATTTTTATCCCATTTTTATATTGATTTGTTCCTATCCATCTGTCTGTTCTGAGAAGCTTGTTAGCAAAATTGCACAAAAACCATTCAGTGTAGACAAATTAACTTTGTTAGGCATATTTCTGCACATATGGAGATGACCAGATTAGATTTTCATGCCATTACAGCAATTTTTTTAAAAAAGTCTTTGTTATGAAAACTTTGTTGTTGTGATTAAGCAAAAACAAATTACGATAGACAAATGAAATTTGGTAAGCATATTAGTGTGCATGTTTTGGTGACCTGATTGGATTTTTATGACATCAATAGCAATTTTTTGGATTGGTCTAAAAAATTAACTTTTTTGGACTTAAACCCTTTTTTTTGGTCATCATTGCGGTGATGGCTTTATTTTGATGAGGAGACACATACTGTTAAATAAATTTTTAAAATTAAAAATTTCATATAAATTTCTAAAATTACAGCAAATAGCTTTATTCCAATTTGCAGGTACAGGTATGTAGATAATAGGGCCATTACACCTTCTAGCATATCACATGACATGAGTGATGGATGTACAGTGATTAGCATGTTTGTGTTGTGACTGTAAGGGTGTGGGTTTTCAATTCTAGCAATGGATTGAGTCGGGTATAGTGGTGTGTCCTTGGGAGTGGGACTTTGCTCAGACTGCAACGGCACTCAGTAACCTACTTGTGTTGCTGTGCCATGAAACACCAAACCAAACTAAACAGCTTTTAAAAGAATTTATTTATTACATTTAATCAGTATCAAATTATATTAGACGTTTTGCTAAGATTTTGAACAGGTGGCACAAACTTTGGAATATGCAGCAAAAGAAAACTACAGCCTCCAGTCATACAGAATATTGTAGTATATTTTGAAATATTGCTCACAGGAAAAACAAATTGGGTGTGGAGTGTGTTAAATGTTTGTTATTGAACTAAAATATGGATTGCACATTCATATCCAATGCTATATTAAAAATAAAAAAATCAAATGTATATATAGCACAATTTTGATTAGCATTTCTAAGTTTTCAGGCCTTATCTTTCCACCATCATGCAAACATGTACATATATATGGTTTGTTTAGACAGTGAGTATTCCTTATATTCCATCATGAGTACTACTGCTCAAGATTAATACATACATGTACTATGTTTTATGTAAAGATTTAATATTCATTATATTCCATAAGTGCTATTGCTCAGGATTCATGCATACTTGTACATATATTAAGTTATGTATTATTTAGACATGGAGTATTCATTATATTCCATTATGAGTACTATTGATCAAGATTTGTGCGAACTTCTGCATGCATATGATTTATTTAGATATGGAATATTCATTATATTCCATTATGAGTACCTCTGATCAAGATTTGTGCATACTTCTACATGCATATGGTTTATTTAGACACTGAGTATTCATTATATTCTATTATGAGTACCTCTGATCAAGGTTCATGCATACATGTACATGTATTTGGTTTATTTAATCACTGAGTATTCATTATATTCTAGTGTGAGTACCTCTGATCAAGATCTAGACTGTGGCACATGAGTAAAGGATCTCATGTTTCCCACAATTTGTAGTCTTGTGTCCCTCAAATCTTGACCATTTCCTGTGTCTTTGCCATGTTTTTGTATCATCCAGATTATTTATTTCTTTACAAGGGAAAATCACAAAATCTGTCTTCAGTTTTTGTTTTCGATACTCTTACATTAACAGTAATATATGTAGGTAAGACCTTGTGTCTACCGACTTTCACGTCATAATCACTTTTCAGTGTTCACATCAGCAATGATGAATATGAATGATAAAGAAATAGTTTCTTATCCTTCATAGGATGAATTGTAATTAATTAATGGAACTACAATGATACTAGTTGCTACAAAAATGACATTGGGTTGTCCTGCATCATTACTTGTACAAGGGATAGGGATAATGGATCAAACCATTTTCTGAAAATCAAATTCAGGTGCAGTAACTTGTCTATTGAAACATACTAGCTTCAATGAATATATGGAATTTCATGAATATTCACCAGTTACTAGAGAAAACTTTATTACAGTTGTGTAAATGTCCATGGAAGAGATGGCTGTATAGTGCAGATAACAAAGTTAAGATAGGAAAACTATCAAAGTAAATGATGGTCTTTACTACTGCTTCTATCTTTGTCCCATTGTAATTGTGTCACTTAGATTTGGTGTCCCATGCCCATAAGATCTAAGATCCAACAGTGTTTGTAGATCCGAACATGTTTGTTTAATTTGACTTGAGCACTACAAGTGAGTATAATGATCATAATTGGTATAGAAAATCTAATGGCATGATAAAGAATTAATTTTTGGGGGGTTAAAATTCAGTACGATATTTTTCACATGCCTCATGCCTTTTCAGACTGTATTACTGCCATATGTCTAAGTTCATTATCTCTCTGCATCAGTACATGCATGCCTTGGCTTGATTCTATCTCATTGCCCTTATTGCAGATTGGAATCCAATCAGGAACTTGGAAAAATAAATCAGACTGAGTGTTTCAGTTCAGATATGCTTCATTGTGACATCTGCTTGCATGCTGTCTTATAAGTTTGTTAATCTTGTGATACTCCATCAATACATGTAAAGAATTTCTGACCTTGAGCTTCCAAAATCTTCACATTCTGCATTGAAGCCTGTTAAGAGAAAAGATCACAGAAAATGAAATCAAAATTGAATGTGATGTACTTTTATAAAAAAAAATGCACTTTTCTTCAGGTGGTATTTACCACCAAATGTACAACACTCTGGCATTGGTGTTATCCTACCAAAAGACTTACAACACTGGCATTGGTGTTATCCTACCAAAATACTATGAGGAGTATATTTGTTTCCTTGAGACTTTCATTTATCTCACTTAAATATTTATCAAATAATTCACAGATTGACAGTTGGGTTAATCTCCTGTTTGATAGAATATTGTTTGCATCAGCTTCGTGAGACGAGACTCTGTTCTACCTTACTAATAATTGCAGATTCAGCACAAGAGAGGGGAGGAGAAATTGATACGGGTATTAAGTCCTTGGGCAGATGGAACAGAATGGAAAGGATCCTGGAGTGACAAGTAAGGAATATTTCCCATATAGCTGTTTTCTGCATCCATGTATGTGTATAACTCATGAAATGATTTTATTCAAGTTCGGCATTGCCAAAATTAATTGACATAATCTGCATTTATCTCTAATTAGCCACTTATGACATTCAGCCATGATAAACTTTGTTTTGATTAACAAGCTTTAGGAAACCTTAAATGCAATCAGTGCATATTAAATATGCCAGGTTAGCTTATTGAGTTGTGCTTCCATACAACACTGCTCACATATTATTTTTGAGCCTGCCTAGTTGATTCCTTTTGTGGCAACTTAACACCCTCAAGATGGATAAGCAGAATCTTAAACTTAGATAGTGTCTCAACATCAAATACATTACCCAGTCACATTATTGTTAGGAATTATCATCTTACTCCTTTTGAAATCCAGCCCTTCTATAAATATTGACAAAGGGAAGCAACTCTTATAGATTATCTTTAAATGGCGACCAGGATCCTAGATGTCATAGGTTTTAACTTTTGCTTTCACTGTCAACAGGCCTTCTAGGAGTCCATTAGATAAATTCTGTTGTTTCACTGATCCACAAAATTTTGTTGGTTGGTTTATGTACATCTGTATGGTAGTACTTGAAACTCGACTGGACAAAACCAGCTCTATATATGTACAACCACCGTCAGCTATGCTTTATTTATAGGAACAGTGCCTCTACCTAATTTTCTTTGCTGTTGCTGCTGGAGTCAAAACAAGGTGTGTGTGGTTGTGTGTGTGTGTGTGCACAAGTGTAAGTGTGCATGTTGGATCACTGTAGTCTTCATTCATGTAATCAGTGAGATCCCCATTACAAATATCTAGATGTCTTCAGATGTAAATGTTGTTCTTGCTTGTACCCTCTGACTTCTTAAAAAACAGAAACAGATTGAAATAGTGATGTTTTTGGTTTGAATTTCATGTGAAAAAGCCTTTCACTGTACAGAGATCTAGATTAGAAAAATGAACATTGACCGAGGTATTTATGCAAACAAGGTGCTCCATTTTTAGCTCACCTGGCCAATGACAATTTGAGCTTATGGTGTGAACTTTTGTTCATTATCCATTCATTTGTTTTTCTGCATGAAGCTCTCGGTTGAGGTTGATTATGAGCAACATCAATGGATATTAATGAGGTGAGAGTGCATCTGATTGACTGAGCTTATGAATTCCCTAGAGGCTATATTTCTGATCAGATTTTGGTACGTAAGCTTATAATATTATAGACCTTGTATGTGTTTAGTTATGAGTGACGTCCATGTGTATTAAAAAGGCCATCTTGCTTCTGACAGGCTAGGCTTATCGCATCAGGGTCTCAGATGAGTTCGATTATGTCTGAGATCCATGTATATTAATGAGGATCCAGGCTGATTAGATGGTAGAAATTGAGCCCACAACCTTCCAGTCATGAAACCATTGCCATAATGGCTTAACTACTTCAGATCCATTTGATGGTGATCTCTAATTTCCAAATTATAATTATGGGGTGGTGGGGAGTGGGGTTAATGGCAGATAAATGAATCCCTACTGACTCTGGCAGATTAACTCCTCTTAACCATGCTGACTGCAAAAATCAGCTCCCCATATAATGTCAAGTAAATGGATGTACTTTAAGGGAGGGGCTACAAATGCAATTAAATTATAAGTCTCTCAGACCAATGCAGGACCGTTAAAATATTTTATGCAAATAAATACAGTAACTTTAATGTTGTTTAGTGCTTTACTTTATACATGCACCTCCCCACCCACCCCACCCTTAACAAACGCATGTCCACAGTTTTGATGTAGTTCATATTATACACTAGTTTTAGATATGGGTATGTGTTTATGTTTTGGGGGATTTTTAATGTAGCTTTAACATTTTTATTCATATTGCTATGATGTCTGCAGTGTGGCAGTTTATAGTGATGTCTAATACTGGGGCATCATGCTGCAGACATGTAGCATCATGTACCACCCAGTCAGATATGGGTATGTATAAGTATATATTTTATATCTTGAAAATTATATTCTGAGAGAAAACTGCATTTGGCTTAGTCAGATAAAATGGGGCAGCCATGGTTGAAAGTACCTGGTACGAGACTGCAAATTGTTATTATCAAGTCATATTTGACAGATTTTTTATTCAGTTTCAAATTCTAATACAAGGTGTGGTTTACTTGGGAGGAAATTGGATAATATTGGGGATTATTGTAGATGGGTATATAATGAATTCTTCAAAAGTGTTTGAGAAAATATTGTCGAATTGATAAACTGACATAATTGAATACACATCAGAACTAGATATACATTGTGGTTGTGGTTTGGAATAGTCTTTGTTCATTTTTTTAATTACATGGATAACTGATGAAAAGTTGTTTGAAAATGAAAAATGAAAGCTATCATTTTATGTAATACTATTTTATAACATGAGAATTATTAGAGATTATAATCTCATCAGTGATGTCAACTGGACGTGGGTGGATGACAAAACTAAACAGCGACTGGGGATGGAGTCAAAAGATGATGGGGAATTCTGGATGTCATATCGGGACTTCTGTCGACACTTTTTTGAGCTAACAATCTGTCTGATGGGACCAGACTTCGATGGGGACCTAGTCTCAGACACAGCAAGTAAATAATTGAAGCTTTGCAAAAATTATAGATCCAAATCTGCTGTTTATAATGTGCACAAAATATTTCAAGTTTATCCTGCAAACAGTATAGACCCCAAGTTACTGTTTATAATGTACAATAATTCAAGCTTATACAGAAAACAGAATACACCCAACTCTACTGTTCATAATGTACATGCAGATTAAGTTTATACTTTTCACTTTAATCATAATAGAACAGAGAGCGTTGACCTGGATCTGCTTAACCATTATGTTACTATAGTTCTGGGTCTGCATTCTTAGCAGTCGCATACATGTTTTATAAATACTGTCAGTTTTTTGTTGAGCTTGCATTTGCAGATGCAATCACTTTGGCATTGCACAGTCCTAAGTTATCTTGTTCAACATCAGACTGAACCGGGAAAATATTAGGGTTTGTGTTTAGTTTGTGCATTAGCAGACCTGCCAACTCCCACAATTTTGACATGAATTTCACGACTCTCAATAGTGATTCACGGATTCACACTGCATGCAAAAAAATCACGAATTCCCGAATTCTCAATCAGCTTAAATCATGAATTAAATAAATTTTATCCCATTAAGTGCTAGTCTGAATAGCAGCAGTGGTCAATGATACCCATAATGGTCCTGTATTGCTAGTTGTGATTTTAGTAGAACTATTTCCAGTTGATACAGAGTACCCTGTAGGAAGCTTTGTAAAGTGTGTAATCTATATTTAGAACAGAAGTTTTACAAATACTCGTGAAGAAACTGGGACCCAACTGGGTTTTTTTTTATTGGCATATGTACATACTCTTAGCAACTGTAATTTTTTTAACAAACACTAAATTAAGACAGCTTTTTCGAGTGTAGGAATTTTTGAGATATTGAAAGATTAGCATATATTGTAATTTGCTTGAGTTCATATTTTTTCTGTGCATTTGCCGATACCTCTAATTGCTAATCATTCAACGTTTCATCTTCTGGATTAATAATTCATAATTAAAGTACACTACACTTAAAATGTTTTCAACTCCAAGGAAAAAGATATGTATTCCACAAAAAGTGAAGTATAGATTGCAGTACACCTAAAATTGGCCTTGCATTCTGCCATCAGACATCGATGTACATTTTGCTTTTCAAACAGTAGTGTGCCATGAATTTTAGAATTGGGAATGTGCACGGGGCTCGTATTGTTGCTTAGTATTTACCTGTCATACATGTACTATATAATAATATTATTATATAGCACATATATGACAAATAAATTTTAAGCAATGATACGAGCCCCTGTGGGCATGAGGCGGAATAAAGTGAAAAAGCACACTGCTAGCAAAAAGCATATAGATATTGGGAAAATTAAGAGCATCCACAGCAGATTTCAGCTCTGGAGTACTTTAATCCACCTACTCAAGACCTTCAAGCTACCAATGCTGAAGCATTGTTTGTGAGTTTTCTTGTTGAACATAACCTGCCTTGTTCAGTGTGAGATCAGCAACAGTGACAGTGAAAAAATATTCCTATTGTTCAGAAAAATAAGACAAACTTTAGTGCCTCCTTAGATGTTGAAAATTTGCAACAATTTTAGTCACCAAGTGTTACGTGTCTAGGCTCATACAAAGTAACAAAGAAAAGAGTGAAGCCAACAAGCTTTGTAAAATTTAACAAAATAATTTACTTCCCTAGAAAACAAGGTAAAAATAAGAAAAAGAACTTACGGTTTATGAATCTAATCCAAAGTTAATCCTGGAATTAATAAATATAAGACCTATCACTGAAAAGTTCTAAGTGAATCACAGTTCGAATCCTGATGAAATTCCAAGATGGAAGGCGATGATGTCTTTGATGATCTGCTTGTGTTGTCGTGTCAACAGTTCCTTGTTCAATCACCAAGAATAATATTCCAGTGTGGAATTCCAAATAATTTCCTATAAATGTCTTTGCCCAAGAATTCTAATGAGCACTAGTATTTTCCAGGGTAAATAAATTACCTTAAATTGAATTAAAATAAAAAATTCAACTCAAACTGGTCACAACAAAAACACCTTTGAGCTCCAAAGATATGAATTATGACTGAATAAAATCACTATGAAACATCAGTTTTAACCCTAACTGAAATGCAATTTAGATCCCCGTGATGGGGTCACATGATCACTTAGTTCGAGTGGCATAGTAACACCACACGCTGACTATCACGTATGCCATGGATGGCTTTAATTCTACTGAACGAATCTTACTATAAGATTGAATAAAAAAAAAGTTGTTTACTACAAACTCGAAATTGGCTCTGAATCTAGGTCACCAAAAGATACAACATTTTACCACTGCTTGTTTATCAGGTCAAAATGAACTGAACTGAATTTTCCAGAAAAATGTCAAATCCAGTGAATAAAGTTATCATTACAATAACATGTAATGAAATAAAAATAAAATAAACAAGAATTTAAAACTAACACACAAGTAATTAAATTACATATACATAACACGAAGATTAAACAGCAGGCAAGAAGCCTGAACTGTTTTGAAAACAAATATATCATAGCTCAGTTGAGGAAGTCTGCTGTGGCATCATATCATGACAAATAGCGTGAAGTTTGTGTATATCAGTAAATTTGGCTGCAAATAAATTTGTACGTGTAATCAATGTAAATAATGTTTTATTTTTATTTTGGGATTTTCTTATAACGTGGTACTGACCATCAAAGTGGATGGAGCTAGTGTCATGGTATAATTGTGAGTCTGAAGGGTTGGCAGCTCTGCATTAGGTTAAGGTTTGTAGGTTTGTACCAATGAGGACAATCTGCCATTAGCTAGGGCTGATGATACTTATAATAGAAATTCTTTTAATAACTTCATTTTAAAAAAGATGTTTTACAGAATTGGATTAATATCATCCTAGCTTAAAGCCTTTCACAGTATAGAAATTATGCCAAATCACCATCAAATATGGCCAGAGTTACTAAAAACAGAAAAACGGTACATGGCTTTAGGGTCCAGGTATGGAGATATTTCAGAATTGCAAAAATGTGTTGATGTGTAATCAAACATGATAATATAAAAGCTAGAGAAACTCGGAGGTTGTTATTTTGATAACAGATGCAATCAACAGCATATGAAGAAAGTTATAAAGAAAGCATCTTACTAAATTAGATTTCTTGGCCAACTGCTCATGCAGGTGAGCAATATCAGTTCCACTTGGTACTCATGTTTGTACCATAGCTATTTATCAGCCAAAATGATTAAAGATTTCACATGATGTTCCTACTTATTGTTTAGCAAAAAAAACCTAGCAAACATGTAGATACTAGCCAACCATTTGAGGAAAAAAAAAAGCTGGCCATTGTATACAGGTTTACCTCTGTATGCAAGTTCACCATTTAGATTTGGTCCTTGAATCAATACCATGCACCAAATACCAGTATCAGTATATTGTTATTATTAATAGTAGTAGGTGGAAGAGGATGGATAATTCCTTGATAGCTAGGGAAGCAACCCAAATGATACCAAAAGAATCAGTTGACTACAATAGTTAAAGAATAAATTGCAATTTGAAAACTGTAGTTTATATGGTACTAAATTAGTCATTTGATCCCAGCAAGCAAATACAGTTGCAATTTTAAAAACTACACACAGGAACATTGGACCATATGTGGTTTATTATTCCCAGTTAGGCCCCAATTTACACAGAAAGTTATCTTGTTCAACATCATACTGAAAAGGGAAATATTAGGGCTTGTGTTAAATTTGTGCATTAGCTTATGACTCAATAGGATTTTTGCATGCTATGTATATGCTATGAGATTTAGAATCAGAAAACTTGGTGAGGGGATGCATCTTGATTGGAACTAATGTCATTTCTGTAGTAGGTCATGACAGCATATGTTACTCCTAACTAACCTGGGTTACATTTTGTGCTTGATGTTCCTTTCATGGGCACTGTTCATGCTAGAATTATGAAATTGATGATGATATGAATCTGTTAGTACCACACCCTACAACAAAAGAAGCTCATTGTGACCTATATTTTATCTTTTACTAGCTTTGGTTAAATTTGATGTTTGGCTCATGACAATGCACATTGTTAGCATCCTGTGTGCATACTGTCCTAACTAGAATCATGCAATTTGGTGATCAGATGCATCATAAAAAGTACATCTTTTTGCAAAAGGAGGTCTCTGTGACCTGTATTTCAAGCTTCATTGACTTGTTTGAAACTTTGCTTTAAGTTCATTTCTGGGTGCCTTTCATACTCATCATGGATTTTAATTTGATGCACCTCTGATTGTACTTCAACCAGAGAAGGTCTCCATGACCTTCATTTTATGTTTTGATAGCATTTTATGCTTCATTAATATAGTATCTGTGTTTAGGTCATGGCCACTTAGATTCTTCCATGCTATATGCTATGTAGCCTACACAGAAGGCCTTTTCTGATTAATGCAGTTGGATATAGAATTAAATGTTTGTTCAGTGGTTAATTTCAGTATTAATGGCTATACATTGTATGTTGTGTTAGGTTACCCTTGACAGGTTAATTTTATGTTGAACATTTGAATGAATATAGGAATTAGATCAGTACTGCATGATTTTTACGTAATGCCACAGCTGCAGTGGTTAATTAAGGTAATTGCTGATGCACGAAGTATGTTTGTAATACTGGCTGTAATGAAGTTTGTAAGTAATACTGGCTTTCATGAAGTATCTTGTAATACTGGCTGTCATGAAGTATACTTGTAATACTGGCTGTCATAAAGTATACTTGTAATACTTACTATCTTAAAGTATACTTGTAATACTGGCTGTCATAAAGTATACTTGTAATACTGGCTGTCATAAAGTATACTTGTAATACTGGATGTCATTAAGTATGCTTGTAATACTGGATGTCATAAAGTAAGCTTGTAATACTTACTATCATGAAGTATACTTGTAATACTGGCTGTCATAAATTATGTTTGTAATACTTACTGTCATGAAATATGTTTATAATACTGGCTGCCATGAAGTATGCTTGTAATACTGGTTGTCACTGAGCTTATTCAAAATTTGTAGCTTTCACACATTAAAATCAGGTTTCTTGGGATTGACATTCTAAATTGGATTTTAAGAATAATGATTTTGTATTAAAACAACTTGATACTGGATACTGCTAAAAGTTTTGTACAAACAATTGGATGTAATCAATATAAATGCCACGAATGTCAAGGAAAACTGTGCTGTGAGTTCTAAGCTGTACCCTTGGTCCCACCACACGTAAACATCAAGATTGGTTTGATGAGAATGATGCTACAGTACAGAGACTTCTGAATGAGAAACATCGGCTACAAAAGGCCTGTTAAAAGACAGCACTTCATCATCTAAGAACGCAGCCTTCAACAACATCAAGAGGACTGTGGAATTCAAACTCATTTGCAAGATTCATGGCTGAGCAATGAGATGAGAAGTGGAAGGGAATGACATGAAGAACTTGTATGATGCTTTGATGATAATCTGCTGGCCACAGTCATCAGAAACATCTTAAATACTGAATGCTTAGAGTGCCATGATGCTTAATGAGAAAGAAAAGTTACTTCGAAGATGAGCAGAATACATCAGCATATTCTCAATCAACAGTCATCTATCATTGTCAAAAATGGAAATCAACATAACACTCTAACACTGACTGAAACTGTGAAAACAATTGACCTGCTGTCAAGTAGCAAAAGAACTTGGAGCAGATTCTATCTCAGCAGAAGTCTACAAAGCCAGAGGCTCACACATGATACAGAAACTGATTAAGCTGTGCAGTTAATGTGGATTCATGGAACTTTACCACAGGAGTGCAAGGATGCATCCATCATCCACTTGTACAAGCAGAAAGGCAATACACAATCCTCTGTCAATAGCTGGCAGAATCCTTGCCAAAATTCTGCTGAATTGTCTTGTGTATCACGTTGATCAATGGTTCCTGCCAAAGAGTCAGTGCGGCTTCTGCAAAGGATGAGGGACCAGTCATGGTGTTTGTAGCTTGCCAACGTCAGAAGAGGCCATTGGAAGATTGTGGCAAAATTTGGTTGCCCAGAGAGATTCATCATGAAGGTTCAGTAATGCATTAATGGTATGCTAGCTTGCAAGCCATCTGAATCAGTCCCAGTCACCAGTGGAATCAAAAAAAGCTGTGTGTTGACCCTGACCCTCTACAATATGAGGTTCTCTGCCATGCTTACTGATGCCTTCCATGGCAATGACCCTGGTATCAACATAGATACCAGACTGAAGGCAAGCTGACCATACTACTGGCAAGCTCTTCAATCTGAGGAGACTACAGGCAAAGATGAAGTTACAGGAAGTGACTTTGTATGATCTCTTATTTGCTGATGACTGTTCCTTGAATTCCAAATCTGTGTCTGACATGCAGTACATTATGGACCATTTCTTTTTGGCTTGTGATAATTTAGGTCTAACAATCAGTATACAGAAGACAGAGGTGATGCACCAACCTGCACCAGGAAAGCCTTAAGTTTAGCCTACTATCACAGTAAAATGCCAAACCCACATGGCAGTGGACAAGTTCACCTATCTCAGCAACACACTGTCACATGCAGTCCACATTGATGATGAAACCAATGCCAGAATTGCAAAGCAAGTGTAGCCTTTGGAAATGCAAATGTGTGGGAGAACAGAGGCATCAGTGTAAAACAAAACTTAAGGTATACAAGCTGAAGGAAGGGGAGTCATCTCAAGATGGTCAGAAGAAATGCTTCAAAGATTTCCTTAAGTTATCCTTGAAAAACTTCAACACTGGTTAGATCTTGGTTAGATCTCACACAGGACTGGCAGAGTCTCGTCTATACTAGAGCAACAGACTTTGAACAGAGGAGAATTGCAGAGGTAGTGCTAAAGTACAAGCAGCATAAATCTCAGAACTGCAGAATGTCCTCTGTTGATCAAACAAGTGGCATATCCTGTCATGTGAGCTTTGTATAGGTGGACAGTATAATTGTTGATTACACTCTGCATGATAATTAATATTTACAGTGGTTACTTGAGGCTGTTAAAGCTTTGCAGAGGTGGGCTATATACACTGCACAGCACATGATAATTAATGTTTACAGTGGCTCCTGGAGACTACTAAAGCTTTGTAGAGGTGGGCTATATACACTGCATGATAATTATTGTTTATAATGACTACTGGAGACTACTAAAAGTGGACTACATAATCATTAATGAAACGGGGTGGGGGGGAACCAGCATTAGCAAATAGTGAAACATGTGCATCACTGTCTGCCTTGTGTTGCAGCAGTAGAAGAGTATTTTAGTGTAAATAGTTTTATCAGGTTGGACATGATACAGTATTTTGCCTGTTTCTTTGTAAGTTGGACATGATACAGTATTTTGCCTGTTTCTTGGTGAGTTGAACATGATACAGTATTTTGCCTGTTTCTTGGTAAGTTGAACATGATACAGTATTTTGCTTTTTTCTTTATAAGTTGGATATGGTACAGTATTTTGCCTGTTTCTTTGTAAGTTAGACATGCTACAGTATTTTGCCTGTTTCTTTTTAAGTTGGACATATCATTTTTTGGTTGTTTCTGTATAAGTTGGACATGATTCATTATTTTGCCTGTTTCTATATAAGTTGTACATGATACAGTATTTTGCCCTAATTCATCTACACTTGTGAAATATAGTATGTAGATAGACCTAAATGAAATAACATGGCAGTACCAACAATTGGTCATAGTGACCTTATTTTCATGCTTAAGTTAGCTTCTATTTTCAGCTGTTCATCATTACACATTCAACATGTTGGACATTATTTCACTACACTCGTGAAAAATGTATATGTCTCAGTACTCAACCATACCTTCATGATTAGTATAATGTAATGTCACTAATTTTTGTGGATTTTGTTGTTTCCCTGAATTTAAAGACCCAATGAACAATTAGCCACATATGATAAAGATTTCCACCTCACCCTCCACATTTTTTGAAACTATGTTTCATTCCTAGAAATCAAGAAAGCTATTTGAAAAATGAAACCTCATTCCAGTAATCTGGTACAAAGTAGTAGGTTTTATATATGTTTGTTTGTTTTATTTTAACCACTTAAAAAATAATAAAGCATTTAATATTGTTTCAGTGCACAGATGTATATACTTTATCCAGTAGTGGTAATTTCCACCCACTGTCTTAAATCAATATGATGTGAAATAAGTAAGGATAGAGATAAACAAGAAAAAGCATAAAAACACTGTTATTACTAAATATTAAAGAAAGAATAGGAAATTATGCTATAAATGAAAATTAGATTTAATGCTTATTCAAATCAAGTCTTCATCCATGTGAATCTGTTATTGAAAAATTTAAATCCCTATGAAATCATGTCTGATTTTATCCATGTTTGCCTAATCCAAATTAACAGCATGACTATAAAATACTAAAACTATTGCTTGAAGCACAAATGCAATTACTAATGTAACACTGTATATATACACTAATTACCACAGAGTACTGAAGCTCACACTTCACTGATTTTTGGACAAAACCAGTGAATCAACATCATGTCAACCAAGTGGTGCACACAAATGTTTGTCAGGTAAATAATCCTGAAATTTTTTTAATTAAACCAGTCCTGCATTCTCAAAGCCACAGACAATTAGGTCTGATCTTTCACACATTTTTGTGTGAGCCACAATTATCCATTCAGTACGAAACTGCTTGATGAGGTTTTGAGTAAAGTGTAGTGGTTGAAGTTGTTTCATACATGAGGCCGCTCAAATAATAGAGTGATTCCATTGTTTTTCAATTTAGTTTGCATTCATGCACTTTGATGTGAGGCAGCTGGTCATGTGTTTGGTTCACATGTGGAATGGCATTATCGAAACAGATAGGGATCGTATCTGAATTTTACCACTGTTCAGACACTGTGTTAACACCATCGTCATCAGGAAGTAATAGATTGTGCAACTTTATGGACAGTGCTTTTAGGAAGAAATCGTAAACACATACTTTTATGGCCAATTAGCTTAGTGTTGTTGGCTGTGTCTACTCTCTTTGTGATATTTCTTGACAATTGTTTGATTCGTGCTTATAAAGATGGTAGTATTGTTTTAACCATTGAAGTGACAGGCATTTGTAGTTGTCATAGTTTGTTAATTTGTATTCTTTGGTGGTGGTGGGGTATTAGAGGTTAATCCTTGAAATGAAATACCTTTAAATAAGCAAACTTTGACAGGCAAAACTACAAATTTAAGTACCCATGAAATTGTCTTTTAATTTTTACAAAAACCACAAAAATCGAGACTCTCTGAAGTAAATCATACACACTGTTGCTGTGGTATTTTGTCCTTCCTTCCTGGTGATCATTAGTTTCACAAAATAA
The DNA here is from genome assembly GCA_016617855.1 of Megalonaias nervosa. NCBI lineage: Eukaryota > Metazoa > Mollusca > Bivalvia > Unionida > Unionidae > Megalonaias > Megalonaias nervosa. The sequence goes on along the minus strand of JAECUM010007415.1, from coordinate 135,897 downwards.
TACATTGAGTTGCTGATATTGCATTTGTGACAATGTCACTCTCAGAATTAAAATAACCCAAGAAATCAACATCCTTGTCATCTGACCCAAGTAGGCTTAGTGCATCGCCCACCACAGCAAGAGGAACATCATCATCATCCTTGCTATCACTGTTATTTAACGCAGTTATTCATCATACAGGTTTGGAATGATTGCCAAAGGAAATTTCTCGATTATTTGGTCAAAAAGTACAAAAGAAAAAAAAAAACATTTGTTTTTTTTTTTGTTGCTTTAAATGCATTTCAAGCAGCAACCTGTGATTCTAAATTACCGATTATTTTTGAGGTGTGATTATTATGCCTTTGTTATTTAAATGACTTCCATTATTTATAATGTTATAATTGAGCAAATGTTTTGATGGACCACACAAATTAAATGCTTTAACCAATTAGAAATTGTAACAAAGGAACATTATAACAAAGCCTTTGGAATATACAGTAATTAGGAAATTGGCCAGGAAAATTAAATTTTAATGTTCTTACAGAGAACATGTTTTTTCCAAGAACATAAAAAATAATCTTTACTTGTTCAAAAAACTAGTGCCCCCAAAAATAACAAAGTTTTGAATTTCCATGAATATAATGATAATGCACAGTTTTCCATGTACCAACATTTGCTGGAGCAAGCAAAAAGGGATCAAACACAAGGGTTAAAAGTCTTTTCCAAATATTTTGAATACAACAAACCATGTGTTTTAATTGTTCATATATTTTCAATTACCAGGTACATAAGTTGCATATGTAGATAAGTTTTCAAACACAAAGAGCAGCATGATACATTGTAATGTTTGCGCACAGGTGATATCATAATGTGCACAATGTAAAACCTGTCTGATCTGTAAGAACACATGAAATTACAAAGAATGTTGATATTGCAGGTCATATGAAGGTGATTAAAGGAGAATGGATAGAAGGAATAAATGCAGGAGGGTCCAGAAATAACATTGAATTGTTTGCCACAAATCCACAGTATTTGCTTACACTAACTGAACCAGGTACGTTTTGAAATATACCTTAACTGAAAAACAGTACTTTGTACTTTTGGCTGTTATGTTCATGATATACAGCTAAATGCCAATTTTAATATTATTGTCATTTTTGTGATCACTTTAACTTTTCCAGACTTGAATCAAAGATCCTAAAATGTCCATATTTGCTGGACATGATTGACAAATGACATTTGATAATGTGACTTTTCAGACATTGGATATAATTGTCCTTTGCATTTGTTTTGGTCATTGTGTTTCTGCTTGAACACTCAATAGCCACAAGTGCAAATAGAAGAGGTGTGAAAGCTTGTATCTGGGACTTCACAAAACTCATTACTTGAACGATTGCCTCAGGGTCTGTACTGTAGACATTACATCAGTCCTTTACACCATGTTATGTTTTTTTAACTACATTGTGTAAGCTCACATCAAAACTGTAAAACAAACTGTGTATCTTATCTGATGACCTGAGCAAATGAACTTCCCTACCTGACTCAGAAGTATATCTGTCAATTAAGTGTAATGTATTTTGGAGGTAGGATGAATCATAATTATTAATTAATTAATAATTTCAGGTAGTATGAATCATAATTATTAATTAATAAATAATTGGAGGTAGTATGAATCATAATTATTAATTAATAAATAATTATTAAAAACATTAGGTGGAAATAAAATACTGCTGCAGAATATAGTTTTCAGGAAGAAATCAAAATCATTTTTGTAACGAAATAGTTTGAGAGAAAATTTGTGAAGAATGGAAGGATAACACTAAAAGTGAAGCAGCAGCAAATCCAGAACCAAGAATGACACATTTTCCGATACATTTAATATTTAAATATATCTCAGGATTTTTTTGTTACAGTTTCTTATGCCTGCTTGAATATTTTTATTTTCAAGTTTACAAATATTTGATTGCCACATTAATTACTGGAAAATATGTCTGGTAGGATCTATTAGAATTATTGGATCCCTGAATTGAATGCATTGTTTGAGTTTTCCATGTTGTAAAGTTTTTCATGTTTAATTTTAATCTGCCCAATTCTTTTTTGCTCAAATGACATTATTAAACATGGGGATTAACAGTTTAAAAAGAAGTTATAATGGATGCTTTGCTTTGAAACTCAACAAGAAATGACGAAGTGGAATAAGTGGCTAAAATTTTCAATTGTTGAATTTTTGAAGTACCATCAAATTGTACTCAACTTACATGGTGCGTAGGACTAATTATGAAGTTGGAAATTAGTTAACTGGATATATTTTACGAATAGGACTAATTATGAATTTGGAAATTAGTTTAATTGGATATTTTGTATGAAAACTGCATCAAATTGAAGAGTTGAAAAGATAATTTTGTCCATTTTTCAGATGACTTTGATGAGAACACAGACGATCCAGATAATGAGGGGTTATGCACCATTGTGATTGCCTTGATGCAGGAACACCGCTGCTCCAAGAGAAATGTCAAAGTGAAGAGTTTACAAATAGGCTTTTTTCTTTACAAGGTAAACATTCAGCATTTACTAATAAACCTTATGTTTGGCATAGTAATTTGTGACATTTTTTCATTGACTGCTAAATATAGTTTTTATCTTGTTTTGTTAATTCACTTTGCAAAAGCAGATTTTTATAGAATCCTTAACAAGCTTTGATATATACATGTCTGTAATTTATTCCTGTGTTAAATATGGCTTTGTTATATATAGTCAAGTAAAATTGCTCTGTACATTTCCCATTGTCATTTATAGGTCTTGAAAGATTTGATCTTCTGTATGCTCTTCCCTAAAGTTGTCACAAGTATCATAATCAGTGAAAATTTAATTGAATGAAAGTAAAAGTGTAATTAATTGTATCTTCATAAAGAAAAAATGTCTTATTAAATTGTCACCCAGTCCTACTCATATTAAGGGCTCCATAGCATGTCTTCTTATCTCTTTCTATTTGTCCATCTGTCCATACCTTCTAATCTCTCTCTTTGTCCATACCTTCTAATCTCATTGTTTGTCCACCTGTCCGTACCTTCTAATCTCTCTCTTTGTCCATACCTTCTAATCTCATTGTTTGTCCACCTGTCCGTACCTTCTAATCTCTCTCTTTGTCCATACCTTCTAATCTCATTGTTTGTCCACCTGTCCGTACCTTCTAATCTCTCTCTTTGTCCATACCTTCTAATCTCATTGTTTGTCCACCTGTCCGTACCTTCTAATCTCTCTCTTTGTCCATACCTTCTAATCTCATTGTTTGTCCACCTGTCAGTACCTTCTAATCTCTCTATTTGTCCATTTGTCCATACCTTCTTATCTCTCTATTTGTCCATTGGTCCATACCTTTTTTCTTGAGGACAGTTCAATACTACCGGTATTGATCATATATCAATGTCATTTTGTATACAAACTGTTCATCTCATGACAATGATATTTGTACAGTGTACCTGTTTATCTAGTGCTAAGGTAGTGATATTTGTACAGTGTACCTGTTTATCTAGTGCTAAGTTAGTGATAAACTTTGATGACAAAGTAAAGCTTGACCTGACCATAATCTTAGTAGAAACAAGCAGTCTTCGAACTTCTCTAGATATATTTCATTTACAGTGGAACTTCAGAAAACATGTTATGACTGAACTGGGTATGTGTGTGTGTGTGGATGGGTATGTGACAAAATAAGCTCTTCAGCCAATCCTACGGGACAAATACCCCAAATTTTAAATGTTTCATTTTCACATAAAATTAGTTATGGATCAATGATCTAGTTTACTATCTTCTATAAAATAACAGTTGGAAGATAATCATCAGCTTTCCTTGCAAAATATTGCTTGTCAGATCATTGCAGTCAAATTAGATATTTAACTGATGATTTCTTTTATTATGTGGATAATAATTAGGGATATTCCATTAAAACGTACGTGGGACCTAGGGAATGCACTTTTAAAGTTGGATACTAACCCATAGATGCAATTTAGAAATTTCTTATCATTTTAATATGAACTCTGTGAAATCAAAGTACCATGGCATATATTTTTTAAAAAAATGTCTTCCCTGGGTACCATGTATGTTTCAATGGAACAGCCCTTAACATTAATCTATTACAACTACATAATTAATAACAGCAGCATCTGTATGGTTAAGATGTTTTGTAAAATGTGTCCATTTATCTTGTACTCGTCATCCATCAAGTAACAACTTCAAACATTACATTAGGAATTTACAATATTCTCATGTGAAACATTTTCTTAGTATTTTTTAAAATGTTAGTGACCATTTGCAATTAGCACAAAACAACAAAACATACTTCATTGTTTCATGTTCCATTAAATTGGTATTAAAACTTTATTAGGGTAGAAAAATGTAACTCATGTAACAAGAATAGACAAACAAAATTTTATTGATCTGTTTAAAATTCCAAAAATATTCTTGAGTCAGCAATGGACATGTTTGGTGCTGGAAGTAGCTGCACCACATCTGTTGATAATATTTTGTATTCAGTTTCTTCATTGCCCTATAACTTACCAACTTTCTTGAAAAATTTGGCTGCCAATGGTAATTCTGATATAATCTGAAAAAATATTAATATATGTACAATGTATTAATTATTTAGTATGTTGGGTCTGTAATATGTTTAATAGTATTTGTACTTTCAAATAATGGTATAGTCCTATATTTATATTTGCTTGCATTATTTTCATTTACAATGAATAATAATGATTCTTTATGAACCTTTTGGATTTATGCTCTGTTGAATGCCAAGCTGCTTAGGGTGACTTCTGAACTAAGCACTTGATATCAAGGAAAACTTTTTGGTCCTTATCGTTGATCTGATGCTGCTGTTACTGCTCAGTAACTTGACAATAATCAATCAATGTAAATTCTATTAAAATCTGATTTTGAACAAAGCAGTATTATATTGTAAATTTCCTAGACAATAGACAAGAATCTTGTTACTGTGACTACCAAATCAGTTCCATAAATGTTAATGTGAGATGCATATATGTTAATTAGAAGTAATGAAATTTGACACAATCTTTTAATGGGAAATGCACTATTTATATCAGATTAATTAGGTATTTGTTCATAAACAATCCAAGTGAGTGTTATTCTCTTAAAAGAACAATACACAAGAATCACTAAACTGTAATCAAGTTTTACGACCGCCATTTCTGTTCCATCATTGTGATGTGATTTGCACACAGGTTGGTTAGAAATAAAAATTTTGATTGTACTGAAAAAAGACAGAATATTAAGGCTAATTTCAGGCATGTAAAATGGATAAATTAGTGTAGAATTTCCGTTATGTGCTGTTTAATGAAGACACACAACAATGTAACATGGATAAACACTTCCAGTCCATAAATGTTAAGTGAGGCTGGTTTTGAGGTCAGTCATGAATGACCATCTCAAAAGTGTAGAGAAAATATTGGTGTTTCCTTGCTGAATTCTTTAATTTTAATGGTCATCGTGTATTTGTAATTGAAGATAAACAATTTGTGTTAAGTCTATTTTCTACCCATTTAAAGAATTCTCTTATTTTATCACACATCATATTACTTCCCAGTTCACGTAACATGATAAAGAAAGCTATTTTAATTTTTTTGTGCAGGTACTGTCCCATTTTGATCTGTCTGGAATGTAATGTTTTTGGAAACACATATTTTATGTCAAAACTGTCTTTATTATCACAGTAGCACATGAACATGTATAATAAGTAAAATTCGTGAGCAATTAAAGTCTGAAACGCTTTTCACAACCTCTTTTCAACAAACACTGGCATCTGACAGTAGACTGTACACACAGCCATATATATTATATATACTGACACAAAAATTGCTAATGACGCAAATTTAAAATGGTTTCCTAATGTTTTGGACTAAGTAAGCTCTTCGTCAGGAGAAAATACCTGACATATACAAAACAAACACTTAACTCAAAATCTATGAAAATGTCTGGACTCCTACATGTTAGAATCACTAGGGACAATTTATAGCAAGAGATACAATAATACAAAGCTTTGCCAAAATAATAGACAAGAATTGTTCTTGTAATGAACCACTATGTTTTGAACTAATTCTAAGTTGTGAACAAAGTACAAGTGTGTATATATATATATATATATATATATATCTATATATATATATATATATATATATATATATATATATATATATATATATATATATATATATATATATATCACAATTCATCCATAGTTTTAGTAAACCAAAAGTGCAGAAGAACAGCATTTTGACCAAAAATAAAATGCCTAGTGTGGTGGGAAGAAGAGTTTTCTTGATATACCTAGCTTTGTAAAGTTTGAATAAATAATACATTTAATTCATGATATTTTTATGAATTTATTTCTTATTTAATGAACAATGATACATCTGTTGAGAAATGAGAACCCCATCCTAGATCCATGAACTTTCATTATCTGTAAACATGTCTTTTACTGAATATCAGAAATTTATACCAATCTTCCCGTTCAAAATAAATCATAGCATATATGACCGTATTTAAAATCCAATCTTTCCTCTCATTTCAGACAGATGATCCTCATGAAAGACTTCCTGTCTGGCATTTCAGATATAAGCCTGAAACTAAGAAATCAGGGGTTTACATTAATTATCGTGAAGTTAGTGCTAGATTTCAGCTGGAACCAGGACACTATGTTATCATACCAACAACATTCAAACCAGACTGCAGTGCATCTTTTATGATTCGGGTTTTTAGAGACAAAAATTTTAGTTTAAAAGGGTAAGTATTGTTACTGATTTGAGATGACAGCATGTTTAAATATTTGAATATTACAATTTTAGATGTTTTGCTCCACTAATCATAGACCAGAAGTACCTGTTTGAGGACCTTTCGTTCATCATCATGTGTATATTATCCATCATCTGTTAGCAGAAGTTTCTTATTGCTACTCATCCTAAACTACTGGAAGGTTAGGCACAAACCTTTACAGATATATTTATTCCAATGTCTAATTGGTCCAAATTGAAAATGGTTCCCCTTGGACTTCAAATATAACCACAACAACATGCATCTCGAAAACCTTGTTATCACTGTACCACTCTTGAACAGATGGTCACATTGTCATGGGATTTTCAGTTAAAGACTTCTTATGATATCTAGGTAGTCAGAACTGGAAATGGTACCTGTCGGACTTGCTTCAAAATCCAGTGTGGCCACTACAGATGCCATCTTCAAGATCTTGTTATCAGTAGCCTTTTTTCAACAGATAGTTGTGTCTTCATTTGGTTTCACTATGGGACTTCATATGATGTTTGATCCGAAGTGCAAATAGCATTGATCTGACATCCAATATGGTGGCCTTTTTTGCTACTCCTCCTGAAGGAAAGGTTGTATTGACATGAGGTTTTCACAAAAAAGACTTCTTTTGATGTCTAGTTTTTCCTCTTTGCAAATAATACCCCTTTGATATCTAATATGACCACCACCACCACATCCACCTTCAAAATCTTGTTATAACTGTTCTTCCTGAAGAAATATTTATTTTTACATAGGGTGTTCACTAAAAGATTTGTAATGTCTACTGGGTACTAAATGAAGATGTCACCAATCTAACCTCCAACATGGCTGCCAAATCTTGTTATTGCTACTTGTCCAAAATGCTGCATAGGGTTTTCAACATAAAATACCTCATATCGTGTCTGGTTGGTCATAAATGAAAATTATGCTGATCTGATATTAGTCTTGCTGGCATAGTAGCTGTCTTGAAAATCTTGTTATGGCTACTTCTCCAAATTGATGGCCATAGCAACATGGGCCTTTTACTAAAATAAATCATGTGATGACTCTTTGGTCCTAAATGTCAAAGGTGCCAATCAGATGTCCAATATGGCTACCACGATAGCAGTGTTAAAAATATTTTTATAGCTATTTCTACTTAACAGTTGGTAATATTGATGTTGGGTTTCTCCTTTAAATACATTCCTCAATCACATTATGTTAGGAATATTAGCCTGCTACCTTGGGAATCCAGTCCTACTAAAAGATGAGAAATGTCTTTTTCTATTCAGCGCATATAGACAAAGGGCAATAACTCTTGCTCATTACCTCCCCTTGTCACCTCCTGGCGTTGCTAACTTTGATCTTTGCTGCTGTACTAACAAAATCGTATGTTTTCCTCCGAAAATCTAAGCCATTTTAGTGTTCAAACTGGACCATCCAACTTTCATTTTGGGTTTATTGTATGGGGCAATCTGCAGGTTGTGTACATTAATTTTACAATTTTTTGCCAAATTTGATTGACTTTGTCACCTTTTTGGACTTTGTCTATTTAAGACCATGTTACACCATGCTATCGTTGACCTCATGTTGTCATTTACGAGTTAGCTTGACTATATTTTGGCTTGGGAGTTTGGTTTTAGCAATTTATTAACATGCTGCATTGTTAATTTATGCTTTGTTTTCCCTTCTTGTGTCATTTCAATAGTAATGTCAACTAAATACATGAAATGTATAAGTTCAAAACATAGTCTGTAAAGCATCAAATACAATACTGACTATTTTTTATTACTTGTTAGTAACGGGGAATTTATATTGGCAAATTAGTAACGTGATGAATTACTAATCTATGCTTTGTTTTCTATTTTAGTGTCATTTCAGCAGAAATGTCAACTAAATGCTATCGTTGCAACTTCAGAGAATGGAAGTCTACCATGACTCTTGTATATACTAAGTGTATATCATCTATAACATGCAGCATGTGTAATACATGGTCAGAGGACTACAGTATTAGCTAGTTATTTGTTAATGTATGCTTTTTTTCTCCTCTTGTGTAATTTCAGAAAAAATGTCTACTAAATGCTGAAATGCAATAATCCATAAGGCATCAGAGGGAAGGAAAGATGGAGTATGTCAAGGAAGACAAACTAAAGTTCATTACTGGTGATTCTGACTCATTGGGGGAGTATCTCTCCCCCTCCCCCCAATTTTAGGCAGTCCAGTGGGCGTAAGTACTGTTGCATGTCAAAGCATGACCTTTGGGCCTGTAAGTCAGGACACATGGGGTTTGTGCAGGATCCATTGGATCCAACTCATTACACCACTGCACCATTACCAGCAGTCCAGCCATCACTGGCCGTCAAGCAATCAACAGCTGTCCAGCAGGGGAGACCTTTTGAGAAAACAGTATAGCTGAATAGTTCATTGTTTGCAATTCTGATTCATTGGGAGAGTGTCCACACAATTTCACAATTTAAGGCGGCCCAGTGGACATAAGTCCCCCCACATTGGGTCCAACTCATTATACCACCTTACTATTACCAGCCATCACCCAACATGGGACTTTTTTGTTGAAATGGCCCAGTCAACTAAGATTTATGGGGATCTTAGTGACAGATCCATCCATCTAGCCGCACTGTAAGTGACATAATTTACTATGCCAGAGATTTCAGTGAGAAATCTGTCCAGCTATGCCCTTTTGAGTGGCTGGTACCGGTGATAGCTGGACCATCTTCTATAGTGCCAACATCCAGGCCATCCACATCCCGGGCAAACCAGCATCTCTGGCAGTGCTGGACTTAAGAATGTTCACTACTTATCTGCGAGGGAGAGCTAGTGACATTTTCAAAGAGGACAGACTTGAGTCATCAGTGCCACCTCGTATGACTTATCCAGGGCTGCAAGAGAACCCAGATTGGGACTCGTCTCAGTGAGTGTGACAAAGCTCCTTCAAATCAACCATACTCAGATCCAGCCATGGAACAGACTGAATTTAGCTTTAAGGACACAGTCGAAAACATTTATAGGTGTTGGCAGCTTCAAAATGCCCTCCACCCCTACTACTACTCAAGACTGTAAGTTAAAGCATTGGTAGATTATGATGAGGAGGATGAGACACCATCCCTCCGACTGCTTCCCCAATCGGCTAAAATTAAGATCGTTACCTGTTTTTGAGTAGAATTTGTGACCCCAGAAATTTCAGGGCTTTCTTCTCAGGAAACCAAGTGTCAGTGACATTCTTATCTCACTGGTATAAAATTCTAATTTCTTATTGTTAGATTTGGTTTCATTAGCAATCTTCCAACTCATGGAGAAATCCAACCATAGCCATGCTTGAGAGGTGATGGCCAGGATCACAGGGGTAATCTACCAGGCAGCTCACCACACCATGACCATTGCCTTGATGGCTTCCACCAACTTAGACCAGATACAGTGTGACATGTGTCACCATTACTTTTTGGAGGAAGAATCCAAAGATGTTCAGAGGCAGGCAGCTCAGGAACTGCCCTTCCAGCTCACCACTCAACCCACATAGACGTTTAGTAAACACTCAGCCCCTGCCAGTGCGAGGGGACATTAAGCAGCCTCAGAACAAAGGATCTTTTCAGCCAAATGAGCTGAGCAGGTGGTGGAAATGTTGCAAAGGTGTTTTATTGAAGGCCGTTTCTTATTCAGAAAGTGAACAGCAAGTTGAGGCCAAATATTGACTTGTGTTGCCATAACCAGTTCATTGCACAACCGTAGTTCAAGATGGAGATAGCAAGATCAATCTGCCTCTCCATTTGAAAGCATGAGTATGATGTCAGCCTTAATCTGGCCATGGCATATTTTCATGTCCCTATCCACCCTGTATCACAGAAAGTTCTTTGTTTTGTTTACTGTGACATGGTTTTTTGTTTCAAAGTCCTATCCTTTGGCCTCAACATCAGCCCTTGGGTTTTTACCAAGGTTATGAATTGAATCATCACCCTGTTCTAGTCAGCTTCATCTACAATGACAGCAGCATACCTGGATGTCATCCTCCAGAAACATAAGTAAGTTATATTCTACTCCAAGGCAGAAACGATCTTCTTGCACTTTTTAATCATCTAGGTCTTCTAGTGAATTGGGAAAAGTCAGACCTCCACCCATCCCAGCTTTTGCCCATCAAGGTATGGAGTTTATCACCAAGTATGACTTCGTAATGTTTGCATAATCAGGATCACTGAACTTGTTGAGTCTGTTTCCAACAGGACTTAGATTTCAGTGAGAGAGTTCTTGCAACTCCTTGGATTATTCATTATGGCAGCAGACTTAATCCCATTCAGCCATCTTTTATGCACCCCTTACAAATGATGTTGCTAGCACAATGGTGCCCATTTTCAAGTCCCCTTGATCAAACAGTCATGATCATGCCCATGATATGATCCTGCGTCAGTGGCTGGCTGACCATGGGGATCCTGCTGGAGAAGCCCCAAGTGGAAATAATGGTATGTATTGATGTTAGTATTATGGTTGGGGTGCCCACCTGTTGCCGGACACTACAATCAGCTGCATGTGGGAGCCAGGGGAGCAGCCTCTACACATCAACCTTCTAAAAATTAAAGCTGTCATCAATGCCTTTCACTTCTGGAATGATCAGTTCTCAGGTAAAACAGTCCATATTATGTTCAACAACTTTGTGGTGGAGAGCCTATCTCTTCAAATGGGGGACACCAAATCACCTGACCTGTGTGTTCTGATTTGGCAGTTTCTATGTTGGTGTGACAGTCTCCATGTCAGCATACAACTCAGGCACATTTCCACCAGACTTTAAGTCTAGGTCAACACTATCCAGGAAGGGTCAAGCCCCTCAAATGGGATTGTCTCTCCATCTCTCGGTCTTCACTGGGATCTGCGCACTTTGGAGACATCCAATGATAGACCTTTTTGCGACAAGGTAGAATCACAAATTACCCATCTTAGTCACTCCAGTCCCAGACACAAAAGCTTGGGCCATGGATGCACTGTCAGTCAGTTAGGAGGGGTTGTGAAGATTTGTAAGAAATGCAAGATGATTCCGATAGCCCCTCTCAGATTGGACAAATCCTGGATCATCAATCTACTCAATCTAACAATAGATCTGCCCAGGAAGATTTTGGCCAACCCGAATCTTCTCAAGCAACCTTGGTCACCAGTGTTCCTTCCTTGCCCAGACCATCTTGTTCTGCATGCCTGGCTCTTGTCAGGGCAGCCTTGTGGAACAAACAATTTAAACCTTCGATTGTGGAGAGAATCTCGAGAGCAGAAAGGCCTTCCACTATGAAGGCTTACAAGGGAAAGTGGCATGTTTACATGGACCAGTGCCAGACCAATAACACTGTCCGTCTGAGTGCTTCAGTCCCTCAACTGGCTGACTTTTTTGTCTGGCTCTTTGAGGAGAAACAATTGGCCCCAGTTACTATCAAAGGCTACTTCTCCATGGTATTGGACACATTCCGGCATCATGGTAGACTTGATATTGGGCATGATAAAGACCCTCAGATATTGTAGCCAATTTTAATCTCAATCAAACAAAAGTCCTCACTCTGTTTCCAAAATGGAATCTGTTCTGGGTTTTAACATGGCTCAATTTTAATAAATTCAAGCCTCTGGCCTACACTTCACTAAAGTTACTATCATATAAGACATGTTTCCTTACAGCTTTAGCTTCTGCATGCAGGGTAAATGAGCTGCATGCCCTTTCTGTCGACCTGAACTATCTTCTGTTCAGATTGGATGGTTCAGTGGTCCTCTTGACACAACCAGGCTTTGTATCCAAAAATAGGTTACCATCTGTCAGTAATCAGAGAGTTGTCATTTGTGTGCTCTTTTCTATGGACAGGTTGAGAGCAGCAGCCACGCACGATCCTGTTCGTGCATTCAAGCACCACTTGTAACACACAGAGACAAGTTGTGGCATGAGCAAATGGTTCTTCCTTCCAGTGAAAGCCAGGAAGCAGGATATCACCTCTCAAGCCCTTTCTTTGTGGCTGAAATTGGTTATATGCTTGGCATACTCTGAGGTCTCACAAGATCAGAGTCACCTAATGAAGAATACCGCTCATGAGATTTGAGCCATCTCTGCAAGCCTCATGTTCGAACGTAATGTTTCAACCCAAGATATAATGGAAGCTGTTAGCAGAGTAAACCTTCTTGAGTTTTAACTCAGAGATTTTGCTTTGCCGAGGCAAACCTTGAATCTGGTAGGTTTAGTGGTGGCAGCACGCAGCCACCAGACCCAATTAAAACAACACAGCTGGATTTGCTAGTGAAATTTTGTAGATAAGAAGATTTCAATATTTATTTTCTTAACCTTATGTAAGGGTCACAGATCAAGTGACCCTAGGCTGTGTTGCTTATGTAATTTGGAGAATGGGTTTTCATTTGCATGGGTAATCCAGCCATGAGTCACTAGAAAGATACCCAAGATAGAGGTTGGATGCTTAGCAGTCCCTCCTATTTCCTATTCTCCTAACGTAATGCGATTGGGGAACTTTCTTGAAGGAAAAAGCAAATTTTTAATTAAATGTTTCTCTGAGAATACTTAAAATCCCTCCTGACCACCCTGCCATGCGAGCATCCTCATTAGTATATCACTCAGCTAAAAACAAGTGACACCTTATGGTGGCAAGAGAGGTAATTGGCAAGATTTTATTCGTCTTTTAGTAGGGCTGGATTCACCAAGTAGAAGGCTAATATTCCTAACGTAATGTGATTGGGTAAGTATTCTTGGAGAAACATAATTTACTTTAAAATTTTGCTTTTCACTAAAAGACTTACTATGATATCTGGTTGTTCCTAAATGATTATTTTGGCCATTATGATTTTTGCCATCATGAAAATCTTTTTATAGCTGCCTCTTCTGAATGAATGGTGGCATAAGCTTGAGGTTTTGACTAAAAGACTTTTTACGATGTCTAGTTGGTCCTAAATAAAAATGGTGCTGATCAGACTTTCAGCATGATGGTCATAGTAACCATCATGAATATCTTGTTATCTCTAGTCTTCTATTAAGTGATGGTCATTTGGTTATTGGGTTTTGACTTAAAACACTTCTCACGGTATGTAGTTGGTCCTGCATGAAAATGTTGTCAATGTAAGCTCCCAAAATTTGACAAATGTTGTAACAGTTGCATCTGCAAAATGGATTGTCTAACTTACGATTTAAAAAACCACTTCCTTCTTGTATTATATAGTTATTCCTATATTAAAATGATGCTGATAACAACCTCCATCATGGCTGCCTTGATAGCCATCCAGAAAATCTTTATATGGCTGAATGATATTCATGTTCATCTTACCTCCATCATGTCACCAAACCATCTTTAAAATCTGTCACTACTCTTCTTGCATGAATAGTGACACTGACATGTCATTGTGACACTGACATGTCATTGTGACACTGACATGTAGTTTTCAGTAAAACAATTCTTGCAGTATTTAATTGAATGAATGCTAATAATTCTGGCACATTATGCAGTAGCAGATCTGGGTCCATGCAGTTTGAAGTTGGACCTGACTTGTATGCAAGTACCTTAAATTAGCAAATATAACACATGGGTTATTCAAGTTTTTCCCTACCACACCCCAACCAGGTATATCAATACATGTGTAATACAATGTGAATTTTACTCATATTATCTTGTTGTAGTAATATTTAAAAAAGACTCATCTCCTGTTTCAAACAACTCACCAATTTCAAAATAGTAAACAAGTTTAATGTTGATTATACAGTTATGTGTAACATTTCAACTAATTTTTTCGAAGTTTAAAGACAATATAATAACAAGAAGACAAGATCAACATAATAAAATTGGCATCTTCAGTTTAACAACTTACTAATTTATGAAGAGTGGCAATGTTGTTTTGTTTACTAAAGTCTTCAACTGCCATAGATGGGTCTGATTCACTGTGGTTTTAATTGGATTCAGAGCTACCATAGATGAGTTGACTTCGAAAGAATTTCACATTTCTGGAATACAATGCAAAAGGATGACTCACCATACCCTAGTATTTTATAGTATGTTTATAATGAAAAGAAGCTAACACAGATTTTGGTCATTTATTATTCTTTATGAAAACTTGCAGGTTATGTATGTCCATGGGTAATCTAATATATTTTGTACACACGTTAGAAAAACTAGGTAATACATGAGTGTGTGTTATACTTGGACGTGTGTCACTAATTCACAGGTATATATGGTAAGTACATCTTTAAAGAAATGTAGATATTAAAAACTATTAATGCAATTGCACATGTTGTACCTCAGTACAGAGTTTTCATAGTAACAATGGAGGAGAACCTGTCATACTTAACTGATTTTAATTATTTTTTAAACAAATTTGAGTAGAAGAAACACTAAAACGAGAGGAGATTGTAGTGAAGATGGAACATAATAATTGTTTAACTGTTGAAGTTGATTCACATTTTTTGTTGTTCTCTTTTAATACATATAGAAGTTACCATTTTCTGTTATGTCTGTCTTGGTTGT
Organism: Megalonaias nervosa; assembly: GCA_016617855.1. NCBI lineage: Eukaryota > Metazoa > Mollusca > Bivalvia > Unionida > Unionidae > Megalonaias > Megalonaias nervosa. Next base: position 120,637 of record JAECUM010007415.1, on the reverse strand, counting down.
TTTTTTCTCTCAAATTACTCAACAATTATCCAGAGTTGATATTTTGGAACAAGTGTTCAGTGTTAAGAATTTTTAATTAGTTGATTTAGATGAGGTTCTAAGTACACAGACAAAATATATATATGCCAAAATAATTTTGGTTCAGACCTATACATTTTGTCACTACAGGCATTTATGTCTCTCTATGATGTTTTTCAGACCACTGTGATGTAGCACTGAAGACAGGATCAGGTCTATAACTTTACATCGAAGACAATCTTGCTCAAGATGAAATGAAGGTGGAGACCAAATATTCCCACAGCTCTGTTACACTAGAAACTCACCAGCATTTTAGGTTTAAAGATTTAAAAGCAATTTGTTTTAGATCATTTTGTATTGCACACACTTAGAAATTTACAGCTTGCTCATGATAAAATCTTTAAATTCAAGGAAACTGTAAAAACTTGACAAAACCCCCCCAAACTTTGATAGGCAGACTGCTTTCATATTGAAATGCCTTTGCCATCACAAGTTGCCAGCTCTTGTTTTGTACCTTATTTGACAAGGAATTCACAAAAGGTAACAAAAATATAGAAATGTAAAGCTTTTGAGATACCAAATCTAACACTGTGCTTTTTAACTTATCTTTTTATTTGGCTAAATTCACTGAATAGAACAGTGAATGAAATAGCAACTCAAACGAGTCTGAACCCAAGATAAAATGATCTGTACAGATAGTTTTGTTGTTTTCACAATTATCTGGAAAGGAGCATGTTTGATAGGTAATTAGTTACCATTAATCGTGCTGCAAACATTTGGAGTGGTGAGGGTACTGATCCTTGATCAGCAGAGGTGCCAGTTTGATCTGCAATATCCAGACAGTTCAGGGACTTAAAACTACATATAGCGTTTTTCAAGTCTTTTCAGTAGGTACCATACTAGGCTGATAAATCAATCCCTCATCTATAATAATATTGACTGGCAGTTTAAGGGCTGATATCGCCTTTTCATTAAAACATGCAATCTGTTGCCACTTTTGTTGGCATGCATTGGTGTAGATTTTATACACTTACTGGTATTTTTTGCAGCCGTTGAGCTACTGTTGCTTGAAGGGTTCTTTTCGCAATACATACATACTATTTCCAGATCAAATCCTGTGTTTGACAACTTGTAAATCCACATGGAATCACATAATCCTCTGTCCTGCAGCTATTTTGAATTTTGCACTAAATATGGCTGTCACCAAATAACGGTACATGTCTACACTGTACACAAGTGTGTTCCAGAGAGATTTGCATGGAGCAAAATTGCACATTTTAATAAACGGGTGACTTCATAACCACATATCATCCATCAGTATCAGCACAAATTTGGGGGACTGATTTATCGACTAGTACTATACATATATGCTTTTTAAGTTGAGTCCAGCTGCAGACTGTCAGATCTGGATCAATGCAGTTTGTTTAGGTATAACAAGTCTAACAAACAGCATACACTCTAATCTGCCAATGCATTATGCAACATCAGATCAGGGTCTTTTTTGTTTGCAGTTGGACTCGTCTTATAAATGAGTATATTTTTCTACTTCTATCCATATTTGAATCACATTTTGCTCACTCAGGATTTCGAGGTTTACAGTATATATATATATTAGAGAGAGAGAGAGAGATTAATTTTGTTAAGTCAGGCACAATTCATCCTTTTATTGTTATCATATTCCGTCAGATTTTGAAATATTCATCAGTCAGTTGGCCCAGATTGGGACCCACATAAAATGTAAAAAATTAAAATCTGTTTTATTGCAGTTGTATAAAGGCTACAGAGACAAATAACCTACAGTGAATACATATAGTTTTCTGGGTATCAATTTTCATGGCTTTGCCAGCATAGTCAATTTCATCATTACTGAAATGTGTGGGTTGGGATTGGAAGTTTGTACTATCAACACAGTAGTTTATATTGTCTCCACAGAAGGAGGTTTGTACTGTTTCCACAGAAGGAGGTTTCTATTGCCTCCACAAAAGGAGGTTTCTATTGTTTCCACAGGAGGTTTCTGTTGTTTCCACGGAAGGATCATAGTTTGTTGAGTCTTTAAATACATGGTTTGTATAAAGCAAAAATCCATGAAAGTTAGTGAATCTAAGCTATAATAAAGACGTGGCTTTTAGATTACTTTGTTTATTCCCAGTTTTATGTTTTAGCTGGGGGAGGGGGTATGGGGGGTTTCAAAGTACCATGTCCTAAACTACTTTCTGCTTCAAAGATTAGAGAAAGAATTAAGACTTAGATCCAGATATTCTGAAAGTTGAATTATAAGTATAAATATAATCATATTAAATTGAATTAATATGAAAGTTGAATTCTAAGTGTAGATATAATCATATTAAATTAAATCAATATGAAAGTTGAATGATAAATATAGATAAATCATATTAAATAAAATTAATATGAAAGTTTCATCTATTATCAAAAGTATTTAAATAAAAACATGTTGATTGAAAAAAGGTTTAGAATAGTCACAGCATTCATGAAGGTTATATTCTTAAATGCCATCTTGGTGTAGACTGCAGTATTTAAAAAGGAAAATTACATGAGCTGCCACGTATACAAATAAATATTCAAAAATGGATGAGATCTCTTCAGAATATGTAAGTATCCATTCACATTTAAAAAAGGTGATTTTTTTTGGTGTGAAAGTGAGTAAATTTTAGTGAAAATTAAAGGATCAGTCCCCTCGCCATGTGTGAGGTCTGCCATTTTTAGCCATTATCACAGGAATAGAAATGCATTTTCAAACCCCTCGCATGATAAAATTCTTAGTAAATATTTATGGGGGTAACAGCATTTATTTTATAACAGCTATAAACTATGTACTTTTCTCTATTTATTGATGTTGTCTAACATGTGTTGACAAGAATATTATCATCTTTGTTAGCCAGGGTTCTGACATGTTAACCTTAACAGATATTTCTGTGCTTTGGGTCTGTGAATTTCATTGCATGTGGCGGCAAGCCACCACTTCCAATCAAGATTAAGTTGTTCATATTTGAACACTGTTCCTACATGATCAAGACAGAGGAGAACACAACTTGAGTGGACTCATAAATAAACAATTTTCCACAGCTGGTCCATGTTTGTACAAATACCTTTCACTCAAATACACCTGTAATGGCTTCTATCTGGTATGTAGTCATGCTTTCGAGGTTAAACTTACAAAGTATTCTTTTGAAGTCATTTGCCTCCATCATTTTCGGTCGATGTACTATGTGCTGCTATTACATGCTATTGGTTAGTTGGCATTACATACTAAGGGAGGATACTAATGAAATCCAATAGATGTTACTAGGACAAAGCACTAAAATATGTTCGATCTGCCAAGGTGTAGATTGGGTTAACGTATTGGAACCTTGCTAGCAAAGATGGAATATTATGTGTAACATTGTTCTTTTGCAACACATGTTGACAAAAGCATTACTTGTAACATTGTTCTTTACAATGTGTATCACCATTACTTGTAACATTGTTCTTTACATATATCACCATTACTTGTAACATTGTTCTTTACAACACACATGTTGACAAGAGTATTACATGTAACATTGTTCTTTACAACTTATTTTGTTTGTATAATTGTTTTATGTTATTTTTTTTGTTGCTAAAGGTCATACAGTTTGAGACTGTCTTGTAAAGATTCTTAGGTTTGTAGTCAGTTTTTCATGTGTATTATCTATGTGCTTGCTATGCATGTCCATTTCAACAAAAGTATTATTGATGTACTGTGTGTACTCTCTTACAAATCAACTGCAAACAACTTAAACCCTGATCTGCCACTACATAATGCACTGGCAAAACAGAATCTGTGTTGGTTGATCTGTTACACCTAGGAAACAGCATGGATCCAGATATGCTAGCACATTATGTGATGGCAGATTTGGGTCCGTGCATTTTGCAGTTGACTCAGCTAATAAGTGAGAATAGATGGTAGTATCAAAAGTATTATTGATGTAGTTTATACTAGTAACCTGACTTGTACAAAATTTAAGTAGTTTATTACTGACTGTCCCTCTGTGTGTCATGTACTGGCCATCATTCGTCATCCTTTGTCCTTCATGTATCACCTGTTGACCATTAAGGTAATTGTGTCTTGCTTTCATAGAAAGTCTCAACTTGAGTATGTACTCAACTCAATTTTTTGTTTTTCTGTAAATTTCATTTAAAGGCACATTGAGGTGTAGTATTTCAGTATTAGGTTGCATGACAACTAGACTGTTTCAAAAACAGGTTTAATAATACAGGCAATCTATCATCACTTATAAATAATCAGCAAGCAAAACTTCTATCCAAAGCCAAGTTTTGACCCTGTGTTGGGACATTTTACGCAAATGTGAGCAGGGTGTTTCAACTGGATGACCTTGTAAATGCTTTATTGGATTTTTTTTAATGAACACATTTTGATAAAACTTGCCATGTTGGTTTTGATGTTTGACTGTAACAAACACCAAGGTGCAAACAGCATAGACCCAGGTCTGCCATCCCATAATAAGCTGGAAGATCAGGGTCTCCAATATAGAGATTATACATGGTTTTTTGTATGCAAATGAGGGGAAGACTTTGAACCCAAGCGTTTAAAGTCATTCCCAATTAATCTGGCAAATGTTTTCAAACAGCAAGTTTCATCAACTTGTAAAGTTTTAATATAGTCATTATCCTTTCATAAGCAGTAATACTAATTAATCATTTTCAACAACTGTTAAAAAACACTTCAGAATATGAGTCTCCAAATACTATTGATATAATAATTAGATCACTAATGTTTAAATATCCACATATGCAACATGACCATTGGATCTTACCTTGAATTCTTCATATTCATGACATCACACATTCACCCACTTTTGTCCAACACTTCAATGCCACATCCATCTTGCCATTGTCATCAGCAGCTCACATGAGTCTGCCCTGGAGTCAGCATAAGTTAAATAAATACTCTTTTTTTAGTACAGCTTACATAAAAAATGCGTATGCCAAACCAGAGCATTATAATGTCCTACCTAGAAATGGTTCAAATCTTATATCCAATATGGCTACTATGTCAGCCATCTTGAAAATCTTACATTGTTACATTCTCAAAATTGAAAGTCATATCAACATGTAGTTTTCACCTAAAGACTTCACTTGATGTCTTCTTGGTTGTAAATGAAAATGGTGCCAAGCTGACAAACAATATGGCCACCATAGTGGTCATCTTGAAAATCTTGGCATGGGGTTTTCACTGAAAGACATCTTATGATGTCTAGTTGGTCCTAAATGAAAATGGTACCTATCTGACATCTTATATAGCTACCATGGGAGCCATCTTGAAAATCTTGTTATTGCTACTCTTCATGAATGGAATGTTATATTGACAGAAATCTTCTCATGTTGTGTCGCTGGACTTATATAAAAATGGTGCTACTCAGACATCCAATATGGTGGCCATCTTGAAAATCTTGTTATCACTAAGAAATTCACAACAACATGGGGGTTTCACCAGAAGACTTCTTATAGTGTCTTGTCTGTCTTAAATGAAATTGTGCCAATCTGACATTCAAGGTGGCTGCTACAGTGGCCATCTTGAAAATCACTCTGTCTAGTCTTCCTAGACAGAAGTCATATTGACATGGGGTTTTTCATTTTAAAAAAATCTTCTTGTCATTACTCCTCCTAAAAGGAAGTCATATCAACATTGGGTTTTCACCAGAAGATTTCTTATGGTGTCTAGTTGATCATGAATGAAGATGATGCTCATCTGACATTTCATGGTGGCCATTTTGAAATTTTTTTTATTGCTACACTTTCAGAATTGATGTTCGTAGCAACACAGGATTTTTACCAACTGACATCTGATGATATCTAGTTGGTCCTAAATGTTAATGGTGCCCCACATAAATCCAATATGGTTGCCACAGAAAACATGTTGATCATTTTGTTGTCACTAATTCTCTTGAATGGTTATTTTAAGCATGGTCTTGTGACCAGAATTTGGTGTCTAATTTGTCCTAAATGAAAATGATGCAGATCTTACATCTAGTATGGTCACCACAGAGGTGGGTGGGTGGGTGGAAGTGGTCTTAGCTCGAGATCTTGGAAACTCTTTTAGGATAATAGAGCAGCAGTTCCTTGAAGGGACTCGGATTTCTTGTTGTCATTATGATTGTATTTAGTCTTCAAGTCAAACAATTGCATTATTGAACTTAGTGATTTTCAAGTTAATATTGTCCCAGGGTTAAACAATAATTATTTTATTCAAGAGAACTTTCTTTGATTAAATTATGTATATGTAATTAAGAAAGGTTTTCAAACTTATATATTAATTAATGAGATTTGTTAATATGTTGTAACATTGTCCTGTTTCTAAAATTTTTAATAACTTTTTATTAGCTATATTTTCATCAGAAACTTTAGGCACACAGATAGTTCGATTCAGAGCATTGTAAAGCTTAAGTTTCCAGCCATTATATATCCTTTATGTGCAATACTACACTGTGATTTTTTTAAAAGACCATTTGAATGTGCTATCTATGCAATGAATTGTGAATGTTGCAATCATTACATCAATCTATTGTTATATATGTGTGGTAAATATATAGAATACAATTTTTTATGTTCGAGATTGTTCATTTTTTTATATTTGGTTTTTTTATACTCTTGCTTGAATATATAGAAATCCTTTTCTCCGTCACAAAAATTTTATGAATGCAGCTAGTCCCAGTTTTTGATGGATTGTTGTGAAACTCAGTAATTTTTATGGTTATCGCTTGATGCTGTGCATGCTATCAAAGTACTTTGCTCCTGTAAATAGTTATTTCTTACTGTGATTTGCAGCAGACTGCAGTATATGACAGAATCTTGTGAACACAACGAGTCTCAGTATTCACTGGATCATCATCTGATTTGGTAAATGCTATGAGCATTGTTTGAAGATGCATATATGGACATATCACATGGTTCTCACATGGTTATATAGAGTTATTGCCCTTTTTGTCTTGCAGCTATTTGCAGAGTATAACAGAATCTTGTGAACACAACTAATCTCCAATTTTTATGCTTGTGTGATTTTTGTTATAATTATTGTTCTTTTTTTTTTGGAGCCTTATGTTGTGTATAACAACTAGTCTGTGTTTTGTAGCTTGCCACAAAATTTTGTACATGTATTAGTCTTCATATCAGCTTACTGACAAATTACTCTCCTCCTGCAAGTTTGGTAGAGTTGCTGCCCTTTTTTATTGCAGAATGCAGTGTAAGAGGGATCTTGTGAAAGCAGCTGGATGTAGTGTATGATACAGCCTTATGAACACAATGTGGCACAGAGAAAAGCTGTTATCTGTTGTGAAAAGTTATTTCCCTTATCCTGATGGCTGGGTGAAGCATGTGTAAGATAGTCAACGTTTGTTAATGTTAACATGTGTTGCTATTCTGAATATCATGTTGGTTACAGTTCTGTTTCATAAACTGATTTTCATGTCAGTTACATATGTTGTAAGCTACAGATATATTTGTAAAATAAAATGTACATCACTGCAGTATTTATTAAGTAAAACATGCCGGGATGATCGGTGGACAAAAATTATTTTAAGTGTCATTGAATGTACCATATATACTTGCTTATGAGTCAAGTCCACCTGTAGACTGCATAGACCCATATCTTTTGTCACATAATGCACTGGCAGATCTGGATTTATGAAGTTTATTAGGAGCAGTCAGTAAAACAAACAGCATTAACCCTGATCTGCTGACGACATATATGATGGCAGATCAGGATCAGTGTTGTTCGCAGTTAGACCTGACTCAAGTGAGTATGCACAGTATTATAAGTTTATTCTCAATGTCTTCATTTGAACAATTGTCTTCTGTAGTCATTACAATGTCTACATTGTCAAGAACTAATTTACTCTTTCAGTATTCATTACATGCCTACATTGTCGAGAACTAATTTACTCTTTCTGCATTCATTACATGCCTACATTGTCGAGAACTAATTTACTCTTTCTGTATGCATTACATGCCTACATTGTCAAGAACTAATTTACTCTTTCTGTATGCATTACATGCCTACATTGTCAAGAACTAATTTACTCTTTCTGTATGCATTACATGCCTACATTGTCAAGAATTCACTCTTTCTGTATGCATTACATGCCTACATTGTCAAGAGCTAATTTACACTTTCTGTATTCATTACATGCCTACATTGTCAAGAGCTAATTTACACTTTCTGTATTCATTACATGCCTACATTGTCAAGAGCTAATTTACACTTTCTGTATTCATTACATGCCTACATTGTCAAGAACTAATTTACTCTTTCTGTATTCATTACGTGCTTACATTGTCAAGAGCTAATTTGCTCTTTCTGTATGCATTACATGCCTACATTGTCAAGAGCTAATTTACTCTTTCTGTATTCATTACATGCTTACATTGTCAAGAGCTAATTTGCTCTTTCTGTATGCATTACATGCCTACATTGTCAAGAGCTAATTTACTCTTTCTGTATACATTACATGCCTACATTGTCAAGAGCTAATTTACTCTTTCTGTATGCATTACATGCCTACATTGTCAAGAACTAATTTACTCTTTCTGTATGCATTACATGCCCACATTGTCAAGAACTAATTTACTCTTTGTGTATTCATTACAATGCCTACATTGCCTAGATCTAACTTACTCTTTCAGTATTCATTATAATGCCTACATTGCCTTGCTCAAATTTACTCTTTTTCTATTCATTACAATACCTACATTGTCTAGCTTTAATTTACTTTCTTTTTCATCACAATGCCTACGTTGCCTAGCTCTGGTTTACTCTTCCTGTATTCATTACAATGCTTACATTGCCTAGCTCCAGTTTTCTTTTTTTATTCATTACAGTACCTACATTGCCTAGCTCTAATTTACTTTCTTTATTCATCACAATGCCTACATTGCCTAGCTCTGGTTTACTTTTCCTGTATTCATTACAGTGCTTACATTCCTAGCTATAATTTACTCTTTTTATTCATTACAGTACCTACATTGTCTAGATCTAACTTCTCTTTCTGTATCCATTACAGTGCCTACATTGCCTAGCTCAAATTTACTCTTTCTGTATTCATTACAATGCCTACATTGCCATGCTGTACTGTTTCTGTACCCCTTACAATGCCTACATTGCCTAGCTCAAATTTACTCTTTCTGTATTCATTACAATACCTACATTGCCTAGCTCTAACTTACACTTTCTTGTTAAATGTGAATTTGTTTTTAAAAATTTGTTTCCTTGAAAATTGACAATCATTCACTACCATTCCATACAAGGACTAGGGCAAAAAGTCCACACTACAGTATACTGCGTAAACAAATGACTGACAGTTCATCTCGGATGTTATGTTTAAAAATCTTAATATTTTCTCCAACAATTCTCAGACTTATGCCAAACAAGAAGCATATGCAAGCATTACATATTGTATAGCTTGTTAACAGAGGACTGCAGGTGTACAATGAACTTAATAAAAATGTCATATAAAATTTATATTTTCTTTATCAAATGTAATATTTTTGGTAAAAATATTTATCAGTGTTTTAAATCTGTAGCTTAATAAAACAGAAATATTGTAATTAATATTTTGTTGGGTTTTTTTTTTAACTTAACAGAGTTTAAGCTCACCTGGCTCTGTCAACATTTACTTGTGAACATCTAGAGGTTTTTTATTAGATGCTGATTACACTTGATATTTAAGCTTATTATATATTTCATAGTGAGATATTGAAATATATCAGTGGGAGAAAAATTATCTCACCAAAGTGGCGATATAACTTTGGAAACTATTTTCTTTTCCCATTTAGGAAATATATCTGCCCATATGGACGTTATTCAAACATGAATTTTGATATTTAGACCTATATCATTGTTCTTCTGTTCCTTCTCTATCTCCCTCTCTTCGTCTCTTGTATTTTACGTTTATTTCTGTTCAGTTTTTAAATGCTTTACAAGGGGAAGAACTCTCTTCAAAACTCAAAGCCTGTTATGCACAATGGGTCTGATCATAGGTTACTTCCCTTGCTTTAATGTGCAGACTGCTATGGATCTCACTCATTATCAAACCCATCCAAGGTCTTTATGATATAAGCCATATTTAAAACCTATCAAAGTCAGATCAGAAATACGCCTTCCAGAGAAGTAACAAGCTCAATGAATCAGGTACAAGATCACCTAATGAATGCTCACAGATCTTGACCATTAATGAACTCATCCAAGGTCTTAATGATGTAAGCATATATTCGAAGTTTAATCAAAACTGGATCAGAAATATGACCTGTACTTTTGTAGAAAGTGTGGCCAATCTGATGCATGGTGACTTCATTAGTATGTGTGGATCTCACTCAGTATTGAACTTGTTTGAGTCCTTGATGATTCAACATATATCCCATGTATGATCAAAATCTGACCAAAAATAACACTTCCTGATTGGTAACAAGGATAACCAATCAGATGAAAGATCACCTCATTAATATGCATGGATCTTTATCATTATAAAACCCATTTTGATGATTTTGACTTTTGATGATATAAACCCATATTCCAAGTTTGACTGAAATCAGATTAGAAATATGGTCTTCAGAGGGGTAAGAAGTACCTGTTAAGACATTACAGATGCTGAGTCAAATTATGAGCCCACTTGGCTTTATATCCATCGTGAGCTTATAATCCACCCAATTTTACAAAATACACCAGAACAAGTGATGCTGTGCTGCCATCAAATATGGCAACCATTACTATAGTACAAGTCACAGGGGTCACATAGGCATTCAACACTTGACTATTTCAGTCATGGGTGACACTTTTTAGAATTTGATTCTATATACCTTTAAGTGGCAAGTAGTTGTTTCATTTGGATTCGTATACATCCACATTCCTTTGGAATGTCATTATTTAAATGCCCCGAGAGGTACATTGGCAAAATCAATGTTCAAGTACATACACATTTTTGGATGAAATGAACCTAAAGGTGTGATCCAGTACAATCCAGATTGAATGTTGCATGTGTGATGTCACAATGAAAGCTATGCATATTGATAAACAAATTCATACTACCCTTGACTGTGATGATTCCACTTGACGTGCTATTATTGTGACCCAAGTTGAGTACATGGCCACTATCGTAAAATACTGGTAGATAATTTTTGTCTGGAAGTTTCTTGGTGACAGTTAAGGTGGAGAGCATTCAATAATCAGGATTGAATAGACTTTGGTTAAGGAAAATAAGTTTTAAATTTTAACAGGATAATTTATATTTAATTTAAAATGAGTAAACGAGCATACATGACCCATGTGACTTGTACTATAATTATTTTAAAAACCCTGAAACTTCCGAAATACTGCTCAATAGAATTTGACTGAATTTGACACAAATTAACCAAGCAAATAAGCTTTCAAATGTATGCAAAAGATGTCAATCCACCTTCAAAATATGGCCACCTTTGCTAGAATAGAAAAACCTTGAACTGACTTTTAATTATTTAGAAATGATACTGATCTGCCATGACATATGGCTGCAGTACAAAATTAAATGAAAATGACTTCATTTAAACAAGAGTCCCTTGAAGGGACTTAACTGACTTGAAGGGACTTATACTATTGAGAAGAACTTCATGGAATCATAGATACAAATGTTTGTTGTTTTTTTTTAACTGCTGAATATTGAAACCACCTCTGACATTCTTAACAAACTTCACCATACCAAATTTGATAACAAATGTATTTTCTTACAAGTGCGAGTTAACATGTTCACAAGACACCTGTAAGTGCTGAAAAACTTCTCTGTCATGGTCATTGACTTGAACCTGTTATTATTAATGGAAAATCATTCAACTGGTCTCAGACAATATCAACAGATAGTTATGTACTAAGTTTGGTTAAACCTTCAATTAGCTTGTTTTTGTTATAAAAAAAAGTTGTATAAGTGGCATCATTCCAGATATTAATCAGATAATCTGCAACCTGGATTTGATAAAAATCAGTCATACTTCTCTGTGTTATCATGCTTATCAAGACCTTTGACTTTAAAATCAATGTCAGGATGCTGTCAACGATTCACTGGAATGCTAACAAAGTTTACTTGTGTATGTACAAGTCACTATGTTCATAAGTACTATGAAGTACAAAAATGCTAGCAATGACCTTTGACTCAGTTCCCATGTAAATTAGGTCTGAGTTTCAAAACTCCTTGACAAAGGTGCAGACATGTTGATCATCAGATCTGCACCATGTTCATTGTGAATTAAATACTGCAAGAAATGTTTTAGCAAAAGCCCAAGGTCAAGGTTACCATTCATCCAATAGGAGTATCGATAACAATATTTTTAAGATGGTCACCATGGCACCATGTTGGAGGTCAGATGAGCAGCATTTTTATTCCAAAGCAACTATAACTGTGTTTGAGTGAACACTCCATGTTGATAAGACCAACAATTCTGGAGAAGTATCCACATAAAAGATTTTCAGGACAGCTGTCCAGGCAACCATTTTGGATGTTATATCAGCACCATTTTAATACAGGAATGAAAATATATTACAAGAAAGAAGGTATTTTTTAATGTTGGTATGGGGTATGGCTGTCAATTTAGAAGAACTAGCTGTTAATAGATTTATCCAATTTTGGGAGGTCACCTTGGCATCATTTTCATTTAGGATCAAGATTTACATAAAGTGAAAAGTGTTTTTGGTAAAACACCATGTTGATAACACCCATCCCTTTAAGACAAGTACTGATTACAAGATTTTCAAGATGACTGCCACTGATCACCAACCTTTTTAATTAGGACCACTTAACATAAAAGGTGTTTTAGTGAAATCCATATGTTGCAATGATCATCTACTGAGGATGAATAGTTTTTACTTGATTTTTCAAAATGGCCACCACAGCCACCATATTAGATGTCCATGGGGCACCATTTTCATTTAGGACTAACTAGACATCATAAGAAGTCTTGTAGTGAAAACCACATGTCAGTATGACCATTCATTGTAGAGAAGTACTGATAACAAGATTTTAAAGATGGCCACCATGTCCATCATGGCTGTCATACTAACATTGTTTTCATTTAAGAACAAATAGACCTTAAAAGAAGTCTTGGTGAAAACTCCATGTCAATATGAAAGAGTATCGGTAGTGATAAAAAGATTTTTAGCATGATTGCTATCCTGGCAGCCATATTTGATGTCAGACTCGCATCGTTTCCATTTACAGCCAAATAGATAGCATAAGATGTCTTCTGGTGAAAACCCCTTGTCCTTATGACTTTCTGTTCAGAAGGTGTAGCGACAACAAGATTTTACTTTGGACTAACTAAAGATCATGATAAGTCTATTTGTGAATAGTTCATGTTGATATGACCATCCATCCATGTTGAGTAGATATAGAAAGACATTGGAAGTCAGATTAGATCATTTTTAAACTAGACATTACAGGAAGTCTTTTATTGAAAAGAGCACGTTGCTATGACTTTCATTCTGTAGGAGTAATGGTAACAAAATTTTGAAGAACATTGTCATGGTGGCCATATTGGACATCAGGTGGCACCATTTTAATCTTATGACCAACTAATAAGATCAAAGGTCATTCAGTGAAAACCCAATGTTCATATGACCATCAGTTGAAGAGTAGTGATAACAAGAATTTCAGGATGGTCACGATGGTGACAATATTGGGTGTCCAAGCATCATCATTATCATATAGAACCAACTAGTCCTTGGGATGAGTGGTGTTTCAAATTTCACTGCAACACTCCAAGTAGTTTAGGAGGACTAGCAACAACAAACTTGTGCCAACACAAAGATGATAGAAGTACAGATGACAGACAACAGGCAATCCCATAAGCTTTTCTGGTCATAGACCAGAGAACTAAATAACACCCAGGAGAATTTGACCAAATTTAACAGAAAGCAACATGGCATTGACGGACCTTTATGTTTGTACAAAAGATGCCAATCTGCCATCAGTTATGACCAACATTACTAAAATAGAAAAAAATCTAAGCTACTTTTTTTAAAACCTACTTAAGTTTGTTTATTTTAACCAATTCTGACAAAGAGTATTCAGGAAGATAAAAACCTTCAAGTTTATGCAAATGCAGGTGTTACATATATGTAATTTAATTGCTTGTGTGTTAGTTTTAAATTCTTTATTATTTTATTTTTATTTCATTACATGTTATTGTAATGACAACTTTATTCACTGGATCTGACATCTTTTTCGGAAAATTCAGTTCAGTTCAGTAAATAACCAATACTGCTACATTGTATTTTTAGCTGACCTAGTTCCTGATCTTGATTCAGAATTGGTAAACAACTTTTTAAAATTTCTTTCCTAGAGTGAAAATCATTGGTCATAATCAAGGTCATACTTAGCTTGCATGTCAGCTCTGTTGTAAACAACTTTTTTTATATTTTTTTTATTATTGAATCTTATAGTAAGATTCTTTCAGTAGAATCAAACTCATCCATGGCGTACATATCAGCATGCCTATGCTGTTACTGCGCCGTTCAAACTAAGTGACCACGTGACCCCATCACGTGATCTAAAATTGTGTTTAAAACTAGTGTTTTATAGTGATTTAGTCAGTCGTAAATTGATACCTTCAGAGCTCAAAGGTATTTTTTGTTGTGACCAGTTTAAGATTTTCTAGTTTTTCAGAATTAGTAATTAATTTCTCTGGAAAACATACATAAGTCTTCTTCATCAAAATGTTTGGACAAAGACATTTATTGGAAATTATTTGGAATTCAAAAGCCGGAATATTATTCTTGATTCATAAAATTCAACAAGGAACCGTTGACATGACAACACTAAACAGGATATAGAAGACGTCATCGCCTTCCATCTTGGAACTTGATCGGGATTTGAACTTTGATTCATTTAGAACTTTTTAGTGATAGGACTTATATTTTCAAATTCTAGGATTAATTTTTGGATTAGATTCACAAACTGTAAGTCCTTTTTCATATTTTTACCTTGTTTTTTGGGAAATAAATTATTTTTGTTAAATTTTACAAAGCTTGTTGGCTTCACTCTTTTCTTTGTTACTTTATTACTAGCCTAGACATGTAACACAGGGTCCTTGCTGAATTCCAACATTTATCTAAATGACTTCTCACCACAGCCCAAATAAGGTGAAATTGTCATAATTTGGGAGATATTAATGTTGAATGTTCAAAACAATAGAACACATGTTTCTGAATAGTCTGATGCAAGTTAATTAAAATACTGAAAAAATGCCATTAAAACTTTATGAAGCTAATTAAACTGTTTCTTATTTTGCTTCACCTCTGCTGTTACACAACATAGTTATTGCATAAAACAGTAACCTCAAAAATTGGTTACAGTCTAAAATCAACAACTGTTTCCAATTTAAAATAACACTTTTATAAGTTTACAAAATGAAATACTGGATAAATTGATTAATTTGATTAACCTGAATAATCATCTAAGTTGTACTTTGCTTGCAAATGGACTAAATTTGCTTCCGACTGGACTGCAACAATTAAAATTTTTACTCATTTTTTTAAGGATCATGTGTGAATTTTGGTCATAATTCCTTTGATAGTAATATAGTTTTTGGCATTTATGATCATTAAATTAACACCAAAATGGACTACAGAACATAAAATGGGGAGAGGGTGACACTTTTCACAATTCTCTCTGATGAGAAAATTTACATAAAAAGTTCTACAATTTACTCCGATTATTAATGCATTTTGTTTTTACAAAAAGGGGTAGGTGCAATAGCATTAAATCAAGGCAGAATTAAGTGGACTTCACTTTTGAGGCCTGATTAGGCAAAATGACAGACCTAGGGGAATCTATTATCCCTGAATCTGCCCTAAGTTTGGATTCTGAAAATGACGTTTATTCCATCAAACATGTCCACCATTACTAAAAACTGAAAAAACCTATACACACTGTCTTTTCTAAAATTGGTCAACAGAATTGAACCAACTTTGGTAGAATAAATCCTGTCATAACCCCCTTTCAGCATTGGACAAATGATGGTGATATGTCATCATATATGGATAAGGTACAAAATATACAAAAACCTTGTGACATGTTGTCATAACATATACAATTATAAGCATGAGCAGAAATTTCCACAGAAAGCAATTTACTGATCCATATATCTTGGCCAACTGCTCTTGCATTTGGCCATTAGGCAAATGTCAGCCAACTAATTGATCTCAGGTTAGACTCATGTCCCCTTTTTTCTTTTAAAAATATAAATGTGTTTTTGCATGTTCATATGTACATGGATACAATCTGCTAGAGTTAAACACATAGCTTATTTTCTAATTGTACAACTCATGGAGTCATGTCTTTGGGACAGGCATCTATGTCTTATGAACACATTTTTAGCTTTTCACATCTCAATCAAGTGTTTGGTGGAGTTGAAATTAAATAGATCTTATTCTCTGGTCCAACTGGAAAACTTCTATGCATTTTAAATCCATATACCTTTTTTTAAACACCTTTAGTGTCTTCATATGATGGTTTTCCTACTGAATCATATACTCAAATAATGTGAAGGTCACGATGCATACAACACATGATTGGGGCATGGTCTGCATTCACTGTTCATTTGGCACAGTCTGTGTTGATTGGTCATTTTGGCACGGTCTGTGTTGATTGGTCATTTTGGCTTGTCAATCACAAAGTCAATATAAGTGTCACTTACAGATATTGTGTGATCTCGTTATCAATATGTGACTGGCAGACACTATATTAAATCATATGCAATTAATCTTGCAAAGATCTAAAAGAAATAAGATTTAAATTTGTGCTAAGCCTTGGTATTAAATGAAGAAAATATTAACTTTCAGTCTGCTTAAATTTTATCTTAGTTAAAAATTCTGTTTATAAATCTTTTATTTTTGTTTTTTGAAAAACAATTAACAAAAGAATTATGCAAAAATTTCCACAATGTTTATATTTAAAACATGTTTAACATGTGCAAAAGAACACCTAAAATTCAAAATTACAAACTGAAAAACTCTACCGTTCAATTCGAAACATACAAATACATAAAATGAATATTGTTTTTACAAATATGAGAAAATTTCTCACAAATAAAAGTGATTATTCAAAACTCAACTGTCTCTAAATATTTTCATACAATACCGTCAGAGTAATCTGAAAGATCCAGAATAAGACTGTAAGAAAAACCCACAAAAAAACAACCAAATAAACAAAAAACAACGGAATAAACTGTACTGATCAAAGGTGGAGGCCTATGAATAGTAAGTTGAACAACAAAAACCATAACACAGTCAAAAGAACTTGAAAATGTGACAAAACATTTGAATACAATGTCCTGTGTTGATAGGGATCATGTGTAATTTTCTTTATTTAATATTTGTCAGGGCGTAAATTAAGCATTTGGGCTAAGGGTCTGAGGTATTTCCAATTATGGTGGTACAATTGTGTTTAATTACAGCTGATATCACAAGATCACTTCAAACAAGCTAAAATCTGCATAATCACATAGGAAATGAGCATTAGTTGCTACATGTCAATAGAATATCAAATTTCCTCATATAGGTCAAGACATTATATATATATAGTGCTATTGTGCAAAACAATTTCTGAACAAGTCAGGATTTTTTCTATCTTCAAAACTCAACTTGCCTATATATTCAAATAAGGCAAACCATTTGTCGACCATGCTCTAGAGAATTTCACCTCTACTTAGATCATGTGAACATTCTAATAAAAAAAGGTAGGGAGTGAGCACAGTAGCAGACAAAGATACCTTATATACTCATGTACAAGTCCAGTCCATCTGCAAACAACAAAGACCCTGATCTGTCATCGTATAATGTGCTGGCAGATCAGGGACTTAGCTGTTTGTTCTATCACTACTAATAAACTGCACTGACCCAAATCTGTCAGCACATTATGCAATAACAGATCTAGGTCTATACAGTTTCTTTCGATTTATAAGCAAGTTTATACTGTATCCTGAGTAGATATTTGCTGACATTTAGTGAAAATGGATTGATGGGTTGATCACCAAGTATGGACTTATCAAGCACAGGCTTATCATCGAGCATGGACTTATCATCAAGCACAGGCTTATCACCAAGCATGGACTTGTGATCAAGCACAGGCTTATCATCAAGCATGGACTTATCATCAGGCATTGATTTATCATCAAGCATATCTTTCACCAAATCTTTTCAATTTCAATTAAAAAAAATGCTCATATGAGATGCAAGAAAATATAGCCATTTTTTATTAAAACTAAAAAGAGATTAAAATCATATACATTTATGGCATTATTTTGTTGCTCTTTTACTACTTTTTTAAACCTTTTATTTTGATGTTTACTATTTAAATCAAAAAGGGAAGTTCACATTTTTAAATGACTTTGACAAAACACCAATATACAATTTAGATAAGTGAAATGTCTAATGTATTGTATTGCCAAAAGGAAAGACTTTCATTTAAAAGTGAAGACCAAATGCTGGTTAAAACATTTTGTATTTAAAATATGTAAATAAATAAACCTATATACAGGTCTCTTGGTAGTATATATATATATATATATATATATATATATATATATATATATATATATATACACACACACACATTTATAAGCATTGGTCGTTAAATAGAATTACAATTCATATTATGAATGGTGAACAGCCAATATTTCAACTAACAGCTGTTATTTTTTTTATATTTTTTCTTTAATTTCCCAACTGTTAGCCTAAATTCCCGACTGACAGCCACACATCTGTGGACCTCTTTGACTCTGTTCCAGTCATGGCTAGAATTACCTGGAGTGATATGGTATCAGCCAAACGTCTAGGAATATTTAATTAGCATGAAATAACCCCACATGGCAATGTGGTTTTTGACATGCTGTGCCAATGGGTTTCAGAATTAAAACTGGAATAAACTTTTTTCTCTGGTGTTAACTAACAATAGATCATAACCTGTCATAGCTGTTGTACATGAGGAAGATCACAATCATGGTGTAACTGAACAAAGATTAGAACTGCCTCATAACCTCTCTCTCCCCATCTCTCTCTTTATTGGCAAAATAACACACCAGAATGGATATAAATTTAAAATATTCTGCTCTGTTGTCAATCTGATGAATATGGCTAAATCAATCACTTGTTGTCAATCTGCATGATCTCTGGAAGTTTATATCTGCAATACACTGAGTTTTTTTAGTCATTATTATTGTGTGTGTGTGTGTGTGTGTGTGTGTGTGTGTGATATGGATTTTTAACGTAGCCTTAACAATTTTCCAGTCATATTGCTAAGATGTCTGCAGTAGTCATTATTATTCATTCCTGATTAGTTACTTATTACTCAAAAACATGTGTTATCAAAGGATTTACAGCATGTATGACCAAACTTTGACAACAGTTGAACCGGTTTATTTACAACATTAGCACAGGTAGGTCAGCAAGTACTTTAAGTCACACAGATCTCTTTTGGGTGTCTGATCCACTTTTCTTTAGACAGTACCAAAAACAAAAACAAATCTGACATAAAATTTTAGTTCTTTAAAAAAAATGTACATACGAAAATTTACATCAATTAGGGTGTACCTTTTAATAGAAATTGCTAGATTTCTGAAAATACTCTAAATTATGATATTTAGGGTTATTATGCCAGCATCATGTATCCAACATCATTTACAACATAACATTTTCACAAGTTAATTATGAACTGTATGAATTCTATTCAGCATTATGAATGTTTTTTTAACATTTATATTTTTTGGGGCAAATTCAGTTTTGCAGCTAAAATGTATGCTTGTGATAATTCTGTGATCTCATAAGTTTCAGTTGAATTATATCTGAATTTCAAACACTTTTAGCACAGGTCATTTACATGCTTGAAGATGATGCCACCAATGCTTGAGGAGGGACACCTATGTCTTGTAATTCACTGGTAAGATAATTAATTCATGGTACAGAGGTAAAAAAAAAAGTTAAACCCGATACAGAATACTTATCATCTGGACTAGCCAGTCTTGCTTTTGGCACTAGATGTTAACTCAATGATGAAAGGATCCATTTGGTGTTCATCAAAATACACAACACTAAATAAGTCTTTCTTCTCCATTCTTTCCATGTTTACAACATTATATACAATTTATCTGTCAAGCCAACAGTGAATTCACTATTTTGCAAGAAAGGAACAAAAGTTTGTTTGTTTCAAGGTTGCTGAAAATAATGAATTTGAAGGTTCAATGAATAATGATCCATCTCTCAAGACAATTATATCCAAAACCAGTTAACAACGATCCATCTCTCAGTAAAATCATATCCAGACCCAATGAACACCAAACCCCTCAAGACAACTGTATCCTCTCCCCATCTATAATTTAAGTAATGATGAAAATACAAAATACAAAATTTGAAACCATGAAAAAAATGGTCATATAATCAGTCTCTTTATAATACCAGCAGTTATACATTCTTAATCTGATATCTATAAAAATAATACCAGTAGTTATATATCTCTAGTCTGATATCCATAATAATACCAAGTTATATATTCCTCCTCTGATATCTATAATAATACCAGTAGTTATATATCACTAGACTGATATCTGCATCAATACCAGTAGTTATATATCCTTAGACTGATATCTATGATATCAATACCAGTATATATCTCTTGTCTGATATCTATAATATCAGTACCAGTATATATCCCTAGTCTGATATCTACAAATACACACTATTACTACCAGCAGTTAAATATTAGTGGACTCGTATCTATAAACACAAACTTCTATTTAAAAAAATAGATCACAACATACTGTATCTGTGAATAATACTGTCTGTAATGTGAAACATAATCTTAAACCAAAACTAAATTTATGCCCATACAATATGGATATCTGTGTCAATATGATGTAAATACAGGGCAATGTTCAAACAGGGCTACATCTCCAATAAATTCTGAGAATCGTAAAAATGAAACATGGCCAAAAATCATATTAAATTTGGTTTCAATCCATGAAACCCATCAGTAGTTACTGAGGGGGAAATGAAATTAATGTCAGACATGAGTCAGTAGTTATTGAGTCAAAATGAAATTCATGTCAGACACGAGACAGTAGTTACTGAGTCAAAATGAAATTCATGTCAGACATGAGTCAGTAGTTATTGAGTCAAAATGAAATTCATATCAGACATGATGAGATTGATGAACATACTGTTAACACTAGACTCTCCATAGATATGGTGGGTGTACCTAGTGGGACATAGTGCAGGTCATACCTTTATAGGGATATGGTGTGGATCATAACTCAATAGGAATATGGTATGGGTCATACCTCTATTGGGATATGGTGTGGGCCATTCTTCCATAGGGATATGTTGCGGGCCATACTTACATAGGAATATGGTGTGGGCCATATTTCTATAGGGATATGTTGTAGGTCACACCTCTACAGGCCATACCTCTACAGGGATATGGTGTGATTCATTCTTCCATAGGGATATGGTGTGGGCCATACTTACATAGGGATATGGTGAAGGCCATATTTCTATAGGGATATGTTGTAGGCCACACTTCTACAGGGCCATACCTCTGTAGAGACAAGGTATGAGGTATCTCTCCATAAGATAGAAAAAGACAGAACTATCATATAGTTCAATATACAGTGGACTGTTTACCTGCCACATTAACTTGTATTAAGTTTTTCCAGCACCCTTTTGTGCCTAAGTATGGATAAAATAGGATTGAATTTTGAAAGCTGGAAATATTTATGTAAATAATATCAGAATATAAAAGGTAAGGCCAGGTAGCCTAAAAATGATAAAAAAAGGGTATAGCCAGGTTTGCTAAAAATGAAATAAAAGGTATGACCAGGTGAGTTATAAATTATACATAAGAAGGAAGACAATATGGTAGCCATAAAAGTTGGAAAATTATGAAACATTAGAGCCCCTGGAAAGACTGTATATACATCCACTGTAGGCAGTGATCTACCAATATATAATGTGCCAGCAGATTACAGTCTGTACTAATCACTCTACATCATTCATACAATGACTGTTATTGGCCCAATCACCAGTATATAATGTGCCAGCATAGAAGAATGAACACTACATGCTCTGATCAACCCATACAAAAAGTGCCAATAGATCTGAGCCTGTGCCATTTTGTTGTTGGTATGTGTATAAAACAGATAAACACAGCACAAAACAGCCGTAATGTTATATTGCTGAGTGAGCAAAGTTGGTGCTTTATAAACAATGTTGGTTTCAAGACACTTCATGCAAAGAGATTCCCATTAATTTGAGAAATTATAAAATATGATCAGTTTTTGTGAATGTGAAAGCTGAAATATGTACATTTCTTGTTTTTGGTTTTTTTGGTTTTTTAAAAAAATTAATTTAATAAAATTTGTTAATATTCTTTTTCTTGCAGAAACTGGATACTCAGTGCAGGAATGAATGATGTGCTTTACTGGAGTAGGCATACATCAAAACACTGATCATTAAGTACTGTGTGAAAAGTAAACCAAGATGCCTTCACACATACATCTGTGTATAACATTAACTTTTCCAATTTGCAATTCTGAAAATTTCCATGAAGTTTTTGCAATTTGTACAATTTTCTCATTATTTAATTCCCTTTCACAAGATAAAATGTTTGTTATTTTTGACCAGGCCTCAAAATTCATGAAAATTTAACTGCAGAAAAACTGCTAAGGTGTAGCCTATTTGTTCATAAAGGTATTCTAAAAATACCCACATAAATACAGAAAAGAAGATGTGATGCATAATCTTGCACATCTTACTATAATGTCAGTATATCTGTTCCTACAAATAATTCTGTACAACAGATGAGTTTCAGTATAGGATCAAAGTTCAAATGTCATTGCTTTCTGCCTATAATGGACATTCACATTATGATGTTGACAAAATGGTGATGATGTCACCACATGCTCTCACTGTCCAGGTGTCACTACAGGATTATTTATGCCTAACCTAAAACCTAGTCTAGTTGATCAAATCAAAATTCAAGACAACAACCTAAAGCCTAGTTGACCCAATCAAAATTCAAAACAACCTAAAACCTAGTGTAGTTGACCCAACCAAACTTCAAGACAACCTAAAACCTAGTGCAGTTGACCCATTCAAAATTCAAAACAATCTATAACCTAGTGTAGTTGACTCAATCAAAATTCAAAACAACCTAAAACCTAGTGTAGTTGACCCAATCAAACTTCAAAACAATCTACAACCTAGTGTAGTTGACCCAATCAAAATTCAAACAACCTAAAACCTAGTTTAGTTGACTCAATCAAAATTCAAAACAACCTAACTCTAATGTAGTTGACCCACTCAAAATTCAAGACAACCTAAAACCTAATGTAGTTGACTCAATCAAAATTTAAGACAACAACCTAAAACCTAGTGTAGTTGACCCAATCAAAATTCAAAACAACCTAATACCTAGTGTAGTTGACCCAATCAAAAATCAAAACAACCTAAAACCTAGTGTAGTTGACCCAATCAAACTTCAAAACAACTTACAACCTAGTGTAGTTGGCCCAATCAAAATTCAAACAACCTAAAACCTAGTTTAGTTGACTCAACCAAAATTCAACACAACCTAAACTCTAAAGTAGTTGACCCACTCAAAATTCAAGACAACCAAAAACCTAATGTAGTTGACTCAATCAAAATTCAAGACAACAACCTAAAATCTAGTGTATGTGACCCAACCAAAAATTAAACAACCTAAAACATAGTGTAGTTGACTCAATCAAAATTCAAAACAACCTACAACCTAGTGTAGTTCACTCAATCAAAATTCAAAACAACCTAAAACCTAGTGTAGTTCACCCAATCAAAATTCAAAACAACCTATAACCTAGTGTAGTTGACTCAATCAAAATTCAAAAGAACCTAAAACCTAATGTAGTTGACCCAATCAAAAATTCAAAACCTACAACCTAGCGTAGTTGACCCAATCAAAATTCAAAAGAACCTATAACCTAGTGTAGTTGACTCAATCAAAATTCAAAAGAACCTAAAACCTAATGTAGTTGACCCACTCAAAATTCAAGACAACCTACAACCTAGTGTAGTTGACCCAATCAAAATTCAAACAACCTAAAACCTAGTGTAGATGACTCAAATCAAAATTCAAAACAACCTAAACTCTAATGTAGCCGACCCAATCAAAATTCAAGACAACCTAAAATCTAATGTAGTTGACTCAATCAAAATTCAAGACAACAACCTAAAACCTAGTGTAGTTCACTCAATCAAATTCAAAACAACCTAAAACCTAGTGTAGTTGACCCAATCAAAATTCAAGACAACAACCTAAGCATAGTGCATTTTTTTACTTGAGGGTGATCAAGTCTCACTATCATTACCCAGATGCCACTGAGTGCAAATAATCCTATATCCTTATTTTACCTCAAGAATCTTTCATGAAAATTAAACAAGCCATACTGAACAATCTGGATGGTTCTTGGTGGTAAGACAATAATTTCCATGAGACACTGCAAAAAACACGCTTGTAATTTTAGTTAAAACAGATTTGAAATGAAATGCAGCTTTAAGAAAAAGGTGCCAGCAAAATTCAAATGAATTTTTGTCATCACTTAAGCTTCACTTGTTTTATTTCATCACTTGCATAATATTTTGTTTCAATTTTACAACTGCTAAATGTTAGTATTTAAATTACTTTATGCAATAGAAGACTTCTATGTAATGCTACATCTTGACTGCTTTGCTGTTTGATGATCCGAGCACTGGTACTGTATGTACCCGTTTACATGTCTCAAGTCCAACTGCAAACAAAACAGACCCTGACCTGCTGTCACATAATGCGCCAGCAAATCAGGGTATATGCTGCTTGTTTGATTACTCCTAACAAATGGTATAGACCAAGATCTGTCCACACATTATGAGTTTGCAGCTGGACTCAGCTTATCAGTGAGTATATACAAATCTGAAACTGATATTTGGGAAAACGAAACACTGCTTTGGAGTTGGAGGGAGGTAGCAAGATAGTTAATTTCAAAAAAGGTACAAAAATGAATTAGTCTACCTAATTAGTAATGACTCACCCTCTGTCTGATTTTATATTTCTAACCATGAACAAATAATTTTCTACTAATTTTCTGTGGCATAACTAATGATTTTCTATGCAGCACATAAATCAAAGCTACAAGTTTCACTTCTTTGTCAAGTTTAAATGACTTTCTGATGATTTTCTATATGAATCAGTTTTATATTTATTTCTTAACAATTTTCTACTGCATAAACTTCAGATTTATAAATGATTTTCTGCTGATTTTCAACAACACTGTACTACCACTATGTG
The DNA here is from genome assembly GCA_016617855.1 of Megalonaias nervosa. NCBI lineage: Eukaryota > Metazoa > Mollusca > Bivalvia > Unionida > Unionidae > Megalonaias > Megalonaias nervosa. Next base: position 95,255 of record JAECUM010007415.1, on the reverse strand, counting down.
GCACAATAACTGATGATTTTCTAGAAAACAAAGCTGCCAACCTTATTCAGAACACATAAACCACCGCCTTTCTAATATTTCTGTCAATAAATTAATACAAATATAAGTACAAGAACCCTGCCTACAGTGTTATTGCTTTAAAGAAAAATATAATTATAAATGTTCTAAAAATTTCACACAGCAGAAACCCATAGGAGAAATGATTAATACGATTTTCCTTTCTACAAAATTTTTTCCAGTTGCCGATTACCGCAAAACAAAATTAAACAGTTGCTTTCTATAAAAACGTGCCTCAAAATAAACTGAAGCATTTGTTTACAATGTAAAAAAAATAGTATAAATCAAGTCACAAAATACAGGTAAAGGATTTGTATAATCCCCCAAAAACAAACAGCAGTGATAATATACACAGATACACACTGATTAAACGAGAAATTTTTTCTGAAGCCTGTAATGACCATTTTAGGAATAAGATCCTCTACTGGCTGAAAGGAATTTCCAGGAATTCAAGATAAGACCATTCCTTGATTCTAACTGCTGAGTGTTGAAACCATCACTGATATTCTTGTGTGATGAGAAAATTAGCCACCGAGGCAGCTATACTGACCAGCACAATTTTATTTTAGGATAAACTGGACACTGTTAGAAGATTTTGGTGAAAACACCATGTTGATACGTGTATCCATTCAGGAGAATTATTGACAAGATTGTCAATATGTTCACTCTGACAACTATGTCTAAGTGCAGATTGGCACCATTTTCGTTCACGATGAACCAATTATTCTAAGTAGTCTTTTCATGAAAACCCATGTAAATATGGTTTCCATTTAAGAGTGGCAGTAAAAAGATTTTCAATATGGCCATACCATATGTCAAATTCATACCATTTTCATTTAGTACCAACTAGATGTTATAAGAAGTATTTTAACAGAAACCCAATGTTCATATAAAGTTCCATCTAGAAGGAGTAGTGACAAGATTTTCAGGATGGGCAATGTGGTGGCCATAGTGGTCATCAGACTGGCACAATTGGCACATTTTCACTAAAACCAACTAGACACCATAAGTAGTATTCCAGTCAACCTCCATGCTAATATGACTCTCCATTCAGGATAAGTACCAATAGCAATATTTTCAAGATGGCTGCTGTGGTAGCCATACTGGACATCAGATTGTTACCATTCTATTTTGGACCAACTGTGAGCATCTATTCAGGTGGAATAGCAATAACAAGATTTTCAAGACAGCTGCTATGGTGCCCATAATGGATGTCTGGGTGGTGCCATTTTCATTTAGTACCAATCAGACATCTTAAGAAGTCTTCTGCTGAAAACCCCATGCCAATTACTACTTTCCATTTAGGAGGAGTAGCAATAACAAGATTTTCAAAATGGCTGATCTTGCATGACAAGAAGTCTTCTGATGAAAAGACCATGTTGATAAGACTTACTGTTGAAAAGTAGCAATATGAAGATTTTTCCTGATGGACGCCATGGTGACCACACTGGACTTTAGAATGGCACCATTGTCAATTTAGTGAAAACCTCATGTTGATATGACCATCCATTCAGAAGGAGAACAATGACAAGATTTTCAAGATGGCTGCTGTGGTGGCCACACTGAATGTCTGAGCATTTTCATGGCAATCTTTCAAGTAGTTTAGGAATAGTAGTGATAATAAACATGTGCTAATGGATGGATGGATGACAGAAAATGGATTACAGACCATCCCATAAACTCTCCTAGTACATGACCAGTAGAGCTAAATATTTTGTGAATAAGCATCCTCATGGAGTACTGTATTTTTACAATGTAATATTGAAGGATATACTATACTTGCAGAAGAACAGCTGAAATTACTAGTCAAATGTTTATTAAATGCATAGGGACAAAAAACCCTCCCTCCATGTTTTTTTATGAATTAAAATACACTACATTTAATAGCATCTATTTTGATGATGATGTGAAAAAGCTAGAAGGAATAAAGGTAATATTACTTATCTCCTGATGAATGAATATTCATTCAAAGAAAAATTGCATCATTAAATTCATAATATCACCTCACGTACCATATAAATGCCCTTGTTAGCTGAGACCAAACTGCAAACAACATAGACCCTAATCTGCCATCGTATAATTTGCCAACAGATCAGTCTATGTTGTTTATACTATAGATTAGTCTCATCAAACTTAATAAACACAGATCTGCAATGGCATTAAATGAAGACTGATCTGGGTCTATGCAGTTTGCAGTTGAACTGGAATTTGTGTGTGTGTGTGTGTGTGTGTGTGTGAAGGAATATCAAACATATTGTAATTCTTTGATAACAGGTTTGTGCTTTGTCTGATAATAAATCAATCCACCACCATTTTGAAATTTTCCAAAGCTCTCCTCCTTAGCTTATCATGGAAGAAACACTATCCTTTGTAAATATGAAATATTTGCTCAATTCAATGACACAGGAGTCAAGTTCATTTTGCACATGAGAAGCATATAACATCTGAGCAAATGAAAAACAATGCAGAGAACAGATTACAAAGGTTGTACAAAGATGTTCATATTCCACTCTTTCCTAACTCTCATCATTCTGAAACATTTACTCATGCATAACACAAAACACAACTACAAATGGCATGGATCCATGTCTAGCTTCCTCTAATGCATCATCAGATCTAGGTCCACACTCAACTCATATGTAGAATTAATAGGACATGTGCCTGCTCTGCCAGCACATTATAAACAGCGTAACAGTTGGGGTACTGTGCTATTCATGTTTGGGCATTCACTGTACATAGGACAAGAAGGCCAGGGCCTGCATACTGAGTCTACAACCAAACCAATGCTATAAAATGTATGATCGTGACTCCAAGATCAAAAGTTTTAGTGGCATTGTCACAGAATTTTAAGTTTCAGCTTTGTAATGGTTTATCCAAAGCATGAAAAACAATCCATCAAGGACTGAAGCAAATCAAAAAAGCTAAACAAAAAGCTTAACACAGATTTTCTATAACTGTAATGTACATTCAGCACCAGGTTTAAAATTCTGGCAATCAAGTGTGACTCAGAATGAATTATGTAAGATTCATATTGATTAAACCAAGTATCAAGAAAAGTTTTCAATGGGTTTGGGAAGTATAAGCAAATGAACTTTAACCAAACTTCAATAAAAATCTTCTATGTGACCTTGACCCCAAGGTCAACGGTGCATGCAAACCTTTTTGGTAAATGAACTATCTTAGTTTTATAGTAGTATGACGAAAAATTCCATCAAGGAAGGTTTAGGAAACATAAGCAACGAAAAAATTAAACTGCATAATCCTCAAGAAAAAAAAAAAAACATTTTAATGCTGCCTTCATTAAAAATATGACTACTCTGTCTTGTTTGAGACTAATGATTGACAAACACAATACAAGAGCTGCAACACTAGGATGAATATACGCCATCCAAAATAAATCTTGTCTCATATTTCACCAAGTCATTGACTTGAGAGTCTTCAAACTGAATTGCTGGCAATTCTGAATGGTAATTTTGCTGCAACCTTTAACGCTGAGTTTCTCCAGCTTTGTGCACCGTTTAATCATGTGAAGACTGTTACCTGTCAATTGCCTGCAGCCCGACAAGTCCAATGCAATCAAATTCGAATGAAGAGTTGATTTGGTAAGAATATTAATCCCTTCATCAGTAACACGAATACAGTAGCTGACATCCACTTCCTGCAACTTTGGAAGGTATTCCGTCATCAATCGGAGAGATATATCAGTTATTTCAGTACCAGCCACACCAAGCTTTGTCAGCTGACTAAGCCGACTGATGTTCTTTAAAGCAGGTCGTCTGTCCACTGGCAAAGTAACCAGGTCCTCAAAAAACTGGTCTTTAAGGCTGGAGGCCCAGTTCAGATTGAGAGAATGAAGAAGAGGGCATGTGGATGAACAAAGGGCACTTATTGTAGCCCATGAGCATTTGGATAAGTCAAGGTGCTTGAGCTGAGGAATACGAGTCACAAGCCAATCAAGCTGTTTCTGAGTCATAACCACTGATGACAAGTTTAACGAAAGAGGTTGCCTACGAACAATACTCATCAAATGAACCTCAACAATCCTTCGTTTGCTAAGATCTAGAGTTTTCCACAAACTTGGGTGAATACACCAGCGATTCCATGTCTTACAGACACACAAACACTTTGCTAGCTCAACTTGAGTTAAAAACTTAAACACTTTCATCCAGCATTCTTTTGACAACGGGTGGTTTTTGCCATTATTTAGCTCTACATAATCCGGTGGCGGAGGAGGTGGCGCAGGTCTCACAACATATTTCTGAAGAACAATTCTTGGTTCCTTTGCAAGCAATTGCTCTTGAGATTTGTCTTCTCGTCTTTTGCTAGCATTAAAATTGTCTATGCCATGCCTCGAGAAAACTCCACTGCATTCAGATTCACTCTTCTTTGCCATATCCTGGTTAGCACCTCCTTCTGCCTCCACACTATTGTTTGTATTTGCATCACTCGTTGTATGTGGAGAATTCTGCTCATGCATCACCTTGCGCCCTAACCTAGCCCCACGTGCCAGTCTAATCCCTGCAACACTCTGTGCCGAGTCGAACCCATGCTTTGTCCTGGCGGCTCGTTGTGGAGAAGCTCTACCAATGCTGTGTTCAGCATGAGCTCTTGAGGTGGAAGGCTGCTCAGGATCAAATGGGCTGAACTGAAAGATATAATATTTAGGATTATATTTTCTTCAGTGCAGGTTACAGTATAAGTTCAAGCCCAATTTCACCCCAAATCCTTCTGTATTCAACTTTAATATAGAGAAAAACAAACATTTAGAACAAATAGTCAAATGCTAATTTTACTCACAACTTTCAGCTTGAGAAACTATACATTGAATTGAGCATGATTTCTAATATTCACTGTGGTTGGTTCCATTTTCTCTCTTAGGTGGAGAAGGCCTTAGGAAGATTAAATCCAACTTGCAACCTAACGACAAATGTTCTGTACATCAAAGCAATAGGATTCAGCACATGGAGAATCATGTCCCACCCAGTCACATTATCATGATATCAGATGGACCCGTCCTAACACTAACCTCTTAATGTTGAGTGCCAAGCAAGGCAGCTGTTAGTGCCATTTTTAAGTCTTTGGTACGACTCGGACAGGGTTTAAAACTAAACATTAATCTTCTGCATTTAATATCTTAATATAGTAATGAACAAATGTTTTCAACTTTATGCACTAGCCCAAGTAAGATCTCCAAATTTCTAAGAAAGATGCACAATGCATTCTTGTGTTTTGTGTATTCAATATACATTCGCTCAACAACTCAGAATGAAAATATACAGGAGACAGATGTGGTTCTATTAAATAAAATATCTTTTCACTAACTACCTGGTTTAAAATGAGACTGGCCCAAATTTAGCATTCACAATATATGACCATACACAGGGTGTTTATTGGGCAACAAAAAGTTGTTTTCTCTCAATATAAATTTATCTGACTGAAGATCAATTTCATTTTTAACTGAGCAACAAATGTAACTTCATTTCAAAATTACCACATACATTCACTTAAAAGCTGTATCCAACTGCAAAAAAATGTGACAAACCAGGATTTGTTTTTTGTTCTACTGATTACTCCCAACAAACGGTATAGACAGTTCTTGGTACAATAAACAGCACAGACTGTAATCTACTAGTACATTATATGTCTATATATCTGCATATGTATGTGTCAGTTAATAATACCCATAACACTGGTAAACACAATATCACATAAAAGGCATTTACCTATTCGTTTGACCAGAAGACTATGTTTTTAAGTTCAAACTAAAAGTCACCTTCACAAACTTCCAATTTCAAAATTTTTAAAGTAAAAACAATCTAAAAGTATTTCATCTTGATTTCAAGGTGTCTGACCACACACAGCATACATGTATAACAATTTCTTATTTTGGAGGTGAACATTCAAAACTGTTACATGGGCTAGGTCCAATGAGAGGTTAGCCTTTAATGGTATTAATTCTGAATGTTTACCTAAGAAGGCAAGAGTTGTTTCATTAAAACAAAACCGAAATTAGAGGAGTTGTCCCCTTTTCAGGCTACTCGTTGGTTTGGGATAGTTTATTTAACATGAGAGCTAAATCTACTTTAGTCCATAACACAGCTTGCCCTCATTAAAATGTGGCAGTTGGACTCCTTCAGTCCCTAGTACAGCTTGTCCTCATTATGTGACAGTTGGACCATTTCAGTCACTAATAGTTTGACCTCATTATAATGTGGCAATTAGAGTACTTGTCAGTAATACAGACTGTCATCATTAAAATGTTGCAGTTGGACTACTTCAGTCCCTAATACAGCTTGCCCCCTTTATAACATGGCAGTTGGACCATTTCTGTCCCTAATACAGCTTGCCCTCATTATGTGACAGTTGGACTATTTCAGTCCCTAATATAGATTGCCCTCATTATAACATGGCATTTGGACTACTTCAATCCCTAATATAGCTTGTCCTCTTTATGTGAGTTGGACTATTTCAGTCCCTAATATGGATTGCCCTCAAAACAATGTGGAAATTGGACTATTTTGGTCTCTAATACAGATTGCCCTCATTATAGACAGTTGGACTATTTCAGTCCCTAATACCGATTACCCTTACTATAATGTGGAAGTTGGACTACTTCAGTCCCTATTATAGCATGCCCTCATTATGTGACAGTTGGACTACATCAGTCCCCAGTACAGATTGCCCTCACTATAATGTGGCAGTTGGACTACTTCAGTCCCTAATACAGTTTGCCCTCATTATGTGTCAGTTGGACTATTTTAGTCCCTAATACAGCTTGTCCTCACTATAATGTGGCAGTTGGATGACTTCAGTCTCTAATACAGCTTGCCCTCATTATAATGTGGTGGTTGGGCTACTTCAGTCCCTAATACAGCTTGCCCTCATTATGTGACAGGTGGACTATTTCAGTCCCTAATACAGATTGTCCTCACTATAATGAGGCAGGTGGACTACTTCAGTAACTAATACAGCTTGCCCTCATTATGTGACAGGTGGACTATTTCAGTCCCTAATATAGATTGCCCTCAATACAATATGGCAATTGGACTATTTTAGTCTCTAATACAGCTTGCCTTAATTATAATGTGGCAGCTGGACTACTGTTTTCCCAATTACAGCTTGCCCTCATTATAATGTGGTAGTTGGAGTAAATAACTGCCAATCATGTTATGAACTAAACCAAGGTAAATACAGAACATTCAAAATTCAAGGAATGCACATGTTGGGCAGGATGGGGGAGGGCATAGGAGAGTAAACAATGTGCTAGTGAAGCATACATTAATAATTTCAGTGGTGTATATATATATATATATATATATATATATATATATATATATATATATATAACCCTAACTTTATGTTGTTTTTTAAAACCATAATGTCATAGATTTGACATACCAATTGAATGACAATTTTGGCCTCAGGGTCAATAGCAGCTCCATGATATATCCAGAATCACATTATAAATGACATTATAATGAAAGCTGGAGCTGAATAATTATTTAAAACAAAAATTGTGCAGAATATTCAGTCATGACTGCTCCATCAATGCATATTCCAAATACCCAGCAGTCATTGGCGCCTGAAAGTAGGTAACTGTGACCTCTTTTGCATGTGCTGAGCAGTACCCTACACTGAACAAGTTTCATTGACTTTATATGCAAGAGTATCTCATGAAAAAGTGAGCTAAATGCAAAATCAACCACCATGATACCATGATGTTGATGCCAACAACACTGAGTGCTACTGGAAAAACAATATCTGTCTCATCCTAACTTTGCAGACAAGTCAAATGGAAAATAGTATAAATCAAGGCCAGTGTTGCTGTTTCCAAATTACCATGCCTATTCCATACCACATAGATAATTAGATAACTTAAATATGCTTCTGATTACATATTGCAATTTAATGACAATTACCCATCACAATTTAATTATTACATATTGCAATTAATGATAGTTACAAATCGCAATTTAACGATTACATATCACAATTTAATTTAATATTGCAAGTTAATGATAATTACATTTGCAATTTAATGATAATTACATATCACAATTTAATGACAAATATTGCAAGTTAATGATAATTACATTGCATTTTAATGATAATTACAAATTGAAATTAATGACAATTTCAATTGTGAAAAGTTTAATCTTTACGTATAGAACAAGCAAAGCACAAAGTATATTGTATGAGTGCATGTGCATTCCTTGAATTCTGAATGTTCTGTATTTACCTTAGTTTAGTTCATAACATGACTGGCAGTTATTTACTCCAACTATTGTACATTGGCTATCCATTCGATCCAGAATTAAACACAAAATTTGTTCTCTGTGCTACGTTTCACTTACAGGCTCCAGTCCAACATACCTATCTGACCTCACCCATGTGTACACACCAGCAAGATACTTACGCTCCTCTTCTGACACTCGTATTCTCATTATTCCCACTATGAAAATGAAATCATATGGACAACGTTCTTTTGCATACCAGGGCCCAGCAATGTGGAACAAAATGCCCACTGAACTTAGACACAAAGATACAGTGATCTCATTCAAGAGCACTCTTAAAACTCACCTATTTCAACTGCAAGAACAGACTTAAAGATCTAATAATGTTTCCTTACCTTAAATATTTACAGTGTTTTCTGTTTTCTAATTTCGTGGTGTTTGTTTTTATTTTTGTAATCATATCATTATATATATATTTTTTTTTTATGTGCTGTCAAATGTTGTAAAGCGCTTAGAGCTTCTAAAGATTAGGTGCCATACAAAGTCCTCATTGTTATTATTATTATTATTATTATTATTATTATTATTATTATTATTAGCTAAAGTCCTTCATATTCACTTCTTCAGAAAATACTGGGAAAATATCTAATAATAAAACTACATATTTTGCAATTTGATTATAACTAATTAGTGAAGATCATTTGTGCTTAATTTTGTAGATGGTTATTGATTGGGAAATTCATCTGAATGCAACTACTTGTGAAGTTTTGATAATGGCCTATCATCCAGAAGTTAAGCATTTTCATGAAGATGGTTAATGAAAGAAAGGAAAGACAGTAAGAAAGAAACAACAATAAGACAAGAAAGTAATCCAAATAGATAAATTATCAGTCTTTTCACTAAATTATCAGTGTTATTATGAAATAGCAAGTAGAATAATCATCAGTGGAACTTATTTTACTACTTCAACTGATCTTAATCAGGGCTCCTGAAATTCTCCTGTCTCTTGCTGGGTGTTTCCCTTGAGAATTAACATGACAGCTAAGTATGTGTGAAATTAACTTTTATACCATTCAAAGAAGGTATTAAATGTTGTAGCACACATGAAAACACTGATATACTTTGTGATTAAATGTGTAAGAAAAAGCATCACTTTTTGGTTCTGTCTGGATGCAGCTTCCCCTACAGATTTCCATGCTTCACATGTTTTCTTTCAAACTGTTTACTTATAACATACTTTATTCTCAGAAAAACCATACTATATAATTATAATGAACAACATTATTTTATACTACTTTACAGTTGAGAAAATTAATGATTAACTTACAACAAATAGACCTCAAAAATACATAAGACTTAATTGACTGGCATTTCTGGCAAGTCCGACTGTAAAGTTTTAGGTATTTATGTCCTCATGATGGAGGATGCTAACTGGGGTTAGTTGTTCTTCTATGTAGTACTTTTCTTTTAAATGAATTATTTTTTTGTTCTAAATGTCTTACATGTGCTAACACAATGAGGTCTATAGGCCCTGGGGCAATTTCAAATGTCTAATATGTGCTAACACAATGAGGTCTACAGGCCCTGGGGCAATTTCAAATGTCTAATATGTGCTAACACAATGAGGTCTACAGGCCCTGGGTTTTGATTTCACACCTCATTTGTTTTGCAGCTATAGTCTTTGAACTATTGGGTCAATGACATAATAACTGCACAGGATAATCATGGGTACCTTGTGTTCAATATCCAACATACTGAATGATCGAACAGTCCTTTGAGATCATTTGTCTGTCATTTTGTTAACACAACTGAAGAAAGTTTGAGTTCAATCCAGGACTAAAATGCATAGGCTATATCTATTTCAAGTTAACAGTCACCTTGACCTGTAACCCAAATCTCTTGGACAAAGGGGAACATGCATATAGAGTCACATACAAAATTCATTGTGTAGTCCTGAAATTATTGCCTGGAAATAAAATGCAGTGGCCAAATATATTTTCCATGACAGCTACCTTGATGCTTGATACTAATTCTTCTATCAACATTGTTCTTGTTCAGGTGATGTGAAATACATGTGTATTGTTCTTGTTGGGGCTATGTGAAATACATGTATATTGTTCTTGTTGGGGCTATGTGAAATACATGTGTATTGTTCTTGTTGGGGCTATGTGAAATACATGTATATTGTTCTTGTTGGGGCTATGTGAAATACATGTGTATTGTTCTTGTTGGGGCTATGTGAAATACATGTATATTGTTCTTGTTGGGGCTATGTGAAATACATGTATATTGTTCTTGTTGGGGCTATGTGAAATACATGTATATTGTTCTTGTTCGGGCATTGTGAAATACATGCACTAAATGTCATTGACTTGTTACATAACTTAGTCATACTTATGAAAGGTAATGACACAATCAATTTTAGCAACAGCAACCCTGACCTTGGAGCTAATGACCTAAAATCAAGATGTTTCACTTTTAGGCTAAAGAAAACACATATACCAAGTTGAAACGCAGGGACAAAAATATAATTTTAGCAACAACAAGCTTGACCTTGGAGCTAATGGTCGTTAATAGTACTAAGGGTAATACATGTACCTGCTGCACTGATATCTGTTGGTCTAGATACCAAAATGGATGCCCAACTCCTCAACTGCCCACCAACCCAAATGGACAATTGTAAATTTTAATACCCCACAACCACAGCCATTGTAAGTGCTGGCATGTAGTTGAGTTTGTTGTAGTTTTTTACTTGTTGGGGAGCTGAAGGTGAAGCTTGTCCAGGGCGCTGTTTCGTCCAGCACAAACTTCTGATGTCCCTGCTCAGAAAGTATACCGGCTGAGAATAAGAACATTAAATGGTCATTACAGACAACAAATATTTCTCAAGCCCTAGAGAAGACTTTCCCCGTTAGAAAGCAACCATATTTACCAAAATAAGCATGGAAAGCAACTGCGATAAAGAAAACAACCTAATTTACCAGAATAAACACGGAAAGCAAATATGATACAGAATGCAACCTATTTACCCAAAATAAGCATCGAAAGGAATTGTGATACACTGCATCTACAAGGCCACTTACTAGAGGCAGCACTAATTTTCACAAGAGTTTTTTAAAAACTCTAGTTACTCCATAAAAAATCATATGAAATTATAATGAATTATAAGTGATGAATATCCATGTATACTGTGAGGTTCTTTTAAGCTTCCAGGTAGGAATATTGTTGTTGTGGATTTAACGCCATTTTCCAGCACACGATAAGCTATACATGTCAACCAGTATATTTGGTAGAGGAAGAACCCAGGAAAACCCCTTGAAGAACCAACTCACAGGAAGCTACTGCCATGCTTTCTCACATACCCAAGTTGTTTGAACCAAAGACTCAAACCCATGCCGAGACGAGATGTCAGTGATCTGTAAAGGTGAGTGCCTTAGACCACATGGCCTACCAGGTAGGAAAATAAATATGCATGTATAAAGTGAGGATTTTTTAAAACTTTCCACGCAGAAATACAATGTTCTTGTTTGTTTCAAACCAGTACTAGATTTTTATCAAAAAAATAATGCCTTTAAGCCATAAAAACTTCAAGGGATCATACATTTATTGCTAATTTTAAGTATTTACAAAAGAAAAATAGTAAAAAGCCTAGCGGCAATGGAAAAGGGTTGAAAGCCTATCTTGTAAACAACCATTTACTATCATTCTGACATGATCAGTTACAAATAATAAAATCATTAAATATCACAAATGGATTCTTATAAAAAGCAAATTCTTGTCCATTTAAGCTCAACCTCATTTGAAACCTCGCATGTCTGAATGGTTGGCAACTTTAAATCAATCAGATGTCTGAATTTTAAGTTGTGTCTGGGTTTGAGAATTTGTGTAACCTCAGGGCCAATAGTGTTGGGATATGCAATTTTGATCTTTGAATACAGATAATAACCTCTCAAACCTGCATGCTTCAATCCTGTCTCAGTTATAAGAAAACTGGAATTTGAGTTTACATTTAATACCCATGATGCTTTGAGAATATAAAGCCAGAATTATCCAAGACCAAAGCCAACATTAGAACTGAGTTTGAAAATTACAAGAGGTATAAAACCTAATAGTACTACAGATAGCATTTGTTATGACTATACTATGAATGCACTATTCTTTGTGAGGTATCAACTTTCAAGGACCTTTTCCTTGCAACAAATTATGAAGAATAAAACACAGTAAATCTCATCCAATTCACAAATTTAAGTACTACAAAAATGTCACTCTTTACAAAGAAACACTGATACTGACAAAACTTAGAGCTATTCGTCAAAAGCACATCACAAAGGTCTTTGCTATTACAATTTGCTCCATAACGTTTTTTAATCAGAGAACCTTGCATGTGGAAACCAAAGTTAGGAGATGAACATTCAGGGGCCATAACTCCTATATACAATGACACAGATTGCTTAAATCATGCTCCTTCTGGGTTGTGGTTGTTGTTTTTCACCACATGATAGGCTATAGATGGCAGTGATTGGTAAAAGCATGCACTTTAGAACACTCAGCCGTGCAGGTCCCAGCCCCTTCAAGGACTTGACAACACAAATAACATCCACAAGAAGATATGAAGCTGATTAACAATGGCTATAACTCTTGTCCAAAATGGATTACAGGTGACAAAACCAATAAAAATCACATCTAGGTCTATGAAATGATTTTTACATCAAACTACATTAGAATATGTTGAAAGGGTTTTTAAGCTATGCTGACTACAAGAATGTTCTGATTAAAAGACATTATTAAGTTGACTGACAGGCAATAATTCTAAAATAATGTAAACATAACATGACCCTAAATGGAAAATAGATGATTTCTCCAAGATTTTCATAAAGTACAGTATCAATGAATAGATGCCTTGATAGTATGCTCTACACAAACATGGATGAGATAAACAACTTTTAATGAATAAAGATACAACTTTCAGTTGTGATAAACAACTGAAAGTTGTATCTTTATTCATTAAAAGTTGTTTAGTTTAGGTTAGGACAGCAGTAATTATAGGTTACTGCATTTGTATGGGAAAATATGAATGAGTTTTTTGGATGGATATACTGCATGACCCTGGGAGTGCAGTATATCCATCCAACAAAATGAGTTCATTTTTTCCCATACAAATGCAGTAACCTTTTTATTATATGCTCATTTTCTTATTCTACCCAAGGCTAATTATATAAACAAAAATACACTACAAGAAACAAAGTAACTGAATTTATGCTGTATTCCAAATGAAATACACAAGCGCAGATTCGTCATTACACAACATTATTAATGCGCACATAACTCCACCCAGATCAATTTGAACTTAGTTGCGTGCTAGACGTAACTTTCAAAATAAAATGGCATTTTGGTCTACTTAAAATTGAAATTTGGGGTTATATTGTGAATGAATGTACATTGCAACAACTTTTCCACTTGATCTGGAATGAATAAATTTTGGTATTTTTGTTGATTTGACGAAATTTTGTGATTATGGACTGGATTTATCTACATGAAGTACATCGGATTTCAGCAGCGTCTGTGCCAATTCTACATGAACTACATTAGATTGAAGGAGCGAGGGAGAAGAGTGTTGACATCTGCAAGTGTGTTTCTGTTCTGTCATTGAATATTTGAAATCTTAATGTGGGAAAAATATGAAGTCTTTCAACTGAAATTGTCGAAAAGACGCTATGGAATTTAATGTTTAATTCATTTTGAGTGCAGTAAGGAGGATGTAATTGCACTTAGAATATAGTCAAAATTACAGTACAATTTCGAAATGTGTAATCAAGCTTGAGAACCCATGACATGGCTCATGTAATTCGGCTTTGCAGAACTAAGAAAGTATATTTTGAGGAAATTCAGGATGTAAAACTGTAAGTATATTTTTTGCCATTCTTATTACCAGCTAAAGAAGGCAGTTTATGCCTTGTCACTTGCATGTTATTTGTAGGACCCCGTCTGGCATCTATAGCTAGCCTAAATCTGAAACATTGTATCAAAAAAGTTAACGCGGAATGTGTCAAAGCAGCTGGTATGTGACAGTCCACAAAACATCTCCTTTAGTTCATTCAGAAACAAATTTAATCAACCAAAATGTAAAGCATCTACTACGAGAGTGTACATAATTTGTTTACAAAGTAGTTCCTAATACACTATTGGGCACATGTGAATTCAATATGAAGTTGCACGTGAGTGCAATATCGTAAAATATTGGACAATTCTGACAATGTAAAGTTAACAGAGAAAAAAATCAGAAATGCATGTAACACGAGGGACATTGACATCAACTATCAAAAACTGCATGTAACATGAGGGACATTACCACCAACTATAAAAAAACTGCAAGTTACAGCTGAGACATAACCACCAAATAACAAAATCTGCAAGTTACAGCAGGGACATTGCCACCATCAAAAACTGCATGTAACAGCAGGGACATTACCACCATCAAAAACTGCATGCAACAGCAGGGACATTACCACCAAATATCAAAAACTACATGTAACAGCAGGGACATTACCAACTATCAAAAACTGCACATTACAGCAGGGACAATACCATCAACTATCAAAAACTGCATGTAACAGCAGGGACATTACCACCATCAAAAACTGCATGCAACAGCTGGGACATTATCACCAACTATCAAAAACTTGCTGTTACAGCAAGGACATTACCACAAAATATCAAAAACTGCACATTACAGCAGGGACAATACCATCAACTATCAAAAACTGCATGTTACAGCTGGGACATAACCACCAAGTAACAAAATCTGCATGTTACATTACCAACAACTATCAAAAACTGCATGTAACAGCAGGGACAATATCACCAACTATCAAAAACTGCATGTTACAGCTGGGACATAACCACCAAGTAACAAAATCTGCAAGTTACAGCAGGGACACCACCACCATCAAAAACTGCATGTTACAGCAAGGACATTACCACCAACTATCAACAACTGCATGCAACAGCAGGAACATTGCCAACAACTATGAAAAACTGCATGTTACAGCAGGGACATTGTCACCAACAATCAAAAACTGCATGTCCACCACTGTGCCAATGAGACAAGCACACATGGTAGATACTTTTAATAACTAGATAATCAATGAAAGCATTTCATGGCAAAACTGCCAAGGATTACTTAGTAAATGCTTGATTATGACAGCTGATGCAGAAGTCAAGCATTTACATGATAGATTGAATGTTGCTAATATTAATGAATGTTACAGATTTAGTTGCACTTACAGCAAATCAACTGTGTTAGATTCTCAATGTTGCTTATTTTTAAGGCAAAATTGTTAAATTTATCATGAAAACAGTGCATATCTAGGTCTATGACTCAATGATCCTACCAAATTCCATAAGAATATGTTACATATAAGCCTATGAAACAATGTTCATATCAAATTACATGTGTGTGTGTGTGTGATTTGGATTTTTAACGTAGCTTTAACCATTTTCAGTCATATCGCTATGATGTCTGCAATGTGGAAGTTTCTAGTGATGTCTAGCACCGAGGCATCATGCCGCAGACATGTAGCATGATGTCCTACCCAGTGACATTATCCTGACACCAAGCCTATCAGTCGTAACAGTAACTCTTAATGCTGAGTGCATAGCGAGGCAGCTGTTAGTACCATTTTTACATTTCTTAGGTATGACTCAGCTAGGGTTCGAACCAATGACATCCCACATACAAGGTGGACGCTCTAACCACTAAGCCACCAGAACAGTTTCAAATTACATCAGAATGGTTCTCAAGTTGCATGTTTATAAGCAACATCCCATGTGATGATACAAAGTTAACTGTCAAGGGCCATAACTCCATCCAAAATAAGAATTGAGGAGATACAAGCAACACAAGGCATAAATAGCTGCATGAAACAATGTTCAGACTATCAGAATATGTTGAATGATTCTTGAGCTTTGACAGCTAAAAGAAACATCCCATGTGAAGATATCAATTTAATTGTCAAGGGCCTTAACTTTATCTCAAATGGAGCTCATTTGGCAAAATGCATAAAAGCTACATCTAGGTCTTTGAGATGATGTCTGGCCAGACTGCATCAAAACATGTCGAATGGTTCCTGATCTATTTTGGCTACATGGATCTGCAGTGGAAATTGAAGTAAATGGGGCCATAACTCCATCAAAATTAGACCTGTGAAGACAAAATATTCAAGACTTGCATCTACGTGTAATAGGTAACTCACCAATCAAATGGCATTAAATTATGTGTAGGGATAACAGAGTTTTAGTTGTAACAAGAAATATGAATGATGTAGGACTGATTCACAGACAGGCTGAAGGCTTGATGGAAAACAATGTCTGGCTCCTACATTCTAATGCTTGCCCTAATAAATGAATTTCAAGTAGCTTCGTTAAACTTTTTACAAATGACTAGGCAAAAACTAAAAATATATACTGTGTAATGGTAGTCATAGCAAAAACTTTACTTTCCCATTCAGTTCTCATGAAAACAAACAAATTTAGCTTGCTTGCTTTTATTTTTTTTACAACCAAAGGAGAAATAGACTCCTTGCACTTTTGGTAACTCCAAGATAATGACCCTACTGTCCTGCATTAAACATTAATCTGGCATGTATGCTATACAATTATTGTGGGTTTACAGACATTTTGTTACAAATTATCAATGAATGAATTGGCCCAGAACTTTGTCATATTTGATTGATCTAACTAAAGCTTTTACTAAATTACTGTTATAAAGTCTTGAAATGTTCAGGCTTCATATTTATGTAGTTCACATATAAAGTCATTCAATGTGAAAAGTAGATCAGTGAAGTTAGTCAAGCTGGGAAGTGTTAGTTAAGTGATTCCTTTCTGTAGAGGGTACATGTATTGTGGGAAATTAATTTCCACATGGATAAAATTAAAAGATCTAATTGTAGTCATGTGAGCTAAATCCAAAAATATTTCATCCATAACAAAAACAATTACAATATAGAATAAAATGCATATAATGAAAAATGAAAAACAAGGTGTTTACAAGTAAACACAAATCCTGTTGGCAATAGGACATTTGGAATAGCGGATAATAAACAAACTTGTATTGAGGACGTCACTCAAGCTGAAAAACAGGTCACAGTGACCTACTTAAGGAATGGCTGAGTAACTCTTCTTCAAATACATACATATATTGGTACTGATCTCTAGGAGTGTAGAAGAATAGGGTTGAAGATACTGGTGGTGTAATGAACTGTTGGCTGAAAACAGTGTGACCCAGTCTTGACTGGAGGTACACTCCTTGAATTTCCTCCTGTCAAGTTTCTCAAGAGTTGGCCTAGTATATAACAAATGGATAGCTGAAAAACATCACTCACTTGCACAGGAAAACTAGGTCACAACGATCTAGTTTTTATATCGTAGGATTACCTACCTCAACATGCACCATAATTTTCATAGGTATAGGTAAATTAAGGTCAAAGATATTGAGGATGTAATAAATAGGTAGCTAAAAGCTTTATAAGGTCACATTGAGTTAGGGTTGGTATATCCGAGTTACTCACATACCAAAGGTCCACGATATTGTGGGTGTAACAAACAGAATGCTAAAACAAGTCACTAAAGATTCAAAATTTGAGTCACAATGACAAAATTTCGGACTGGTTGAGTCACTTTTCTTGAAATGTATTAACATGCCAATTTTCAAGTAAGTAGGCAAAATACTGTCCGAGATATTGAGGGTTTGATGAACAAAACAAATGAAAATACAAAACTTACTCACTCATGAAAACTGGGTCACACTGACCTAGTTTTGGTAGGATTGAAAAATGCAGCTTTAAAAAAAATCTGGATAATAAGTATATCAGAAATATGCTGAACTGACTGACAGAAAATATTCATTGATGCCAAAATGTTGTGAAGTAAGATGTTTTTGCTTAAGTGTGAAAAATCATGTACATTTACAATTAATTTCATGATCCTTGTTATATTTGTGACTATTATCCAGATATTTCAGTATGTTTTCAGCTGCATCCGTGACTCCTCTTCAGGAAATAAAGAAACCTATACTATTTGGTTGGGACAATTTCAATATAAAACAAAAGAATTTGCAGGAAAATATTCATTTTATTCAGTAAAAATAATCACATGAAATTTCACTAATTATGTGATTCAAAAGAAGGAAAAAAAAACATGAAAAATTTTTCCAATGGAAATTTTATACTAAAATTGTCTAAGCAACATCAAAATATCTAACTAGATTAAAAAAAAGTTACATCTTTTAAGATGAGGTAGGATGCAACTGAAACAGAAAAGCTTCAGGAGAATTTACAGACATGGAAGAAGCATTTAATCTGAAGTTGGCATGATGGAAAAAAAAAAACCCACCTAAGAGTTTTTTTTTTAAAAAAAGGAAGTTTGAAATGTCAATGCTGGAAGGCATGCGGACTGAGGAAGCCTGCAGTATCCTCTGTGAAAAAACACAAGTTATGACAAATGACTGGGAGGGGTGTGGAAAGAATTTATGCCTGATGTTTAAGTAATTTTTTTCACAATTTACTGTTAAATTCTGTATTAATGATTGTACTAGGACAATACCATGAGTCTCCTCTGACATTAGCATACTCTCTGGTATCAACATTTCAAGTGAAAAGGTAAATGGGGTTAGCTACACCATAGGGGATGTACATAAAGGGTATAATTGTGGGCTTCATTTCACTCACCTTAGTAGATAACACATTTTACACCATTAGTACAAAGTCACAAGTGAATCTAAAATTGTAGAGGGGACATCATTACGTCATTGTCTATTAATTTTGCTGTAAATTATCTACTTTCCAAGGCCTGATAAATAGGATCACTTTCTTGGCATAAAAAAAGCCAAGTCATTTATACGACCAGCATAGTTTCCATGGACCTCTTCCTACCCATGGAAACTAGGTACCCAATTCATAACTCAGAAACAGTACATACCTCTATCCTTGAAATATATACACTTACTTGGTATTACAAGGGGTTAAAGTCAGCATGGATTCCTGGGTCTATCTTTACCGCATGTGGCCCTGCTGCCAGAGTCATGGAAACATTGAGATCCAAGGGAACTGCAAGGGGGCTCAGTGGTTAAGGCATTGGAACTTGTGACCCAAAGACTGTGGGTTAGATTCCCAACATCTGACTAACCTGGATCCTCATCTGAATCTGGGGATCTCAATCATAATTGAACTAAGCTGAGATCTTGTTGGTACAATCTTACCTACTAGGTCTGATCAAATTCTGATTAGAAATGTGGCCTCTAGATTGTTTACAAACTCGACCAATCAGATGCAAGATCACCTTCTTAATATTCATGAATGTTGCTCAAAATCAATATCATATGATGGGCCCATGGTGGCCATGTGGTTTAAGGAGCTCACCTTTAGAGATCGCTCACATTTCATCTCTCTGTGGATTCAGTCTTGGCCTGGACAATGTGGGTATGCAAAGCTTACCAGCAGCTTCCCATGGGTCAATGGTTCTTCCAGGGGCCTTCCCTGGTTATCCACTAAAAATACTGGCTGCCATGTATAGCTATTAAGTGCTGAAAAATGGCATTAAACAACTTAAACTAAACCAATCCAATATTACACGAGAGCTTGCTATAAGCTTACATAACCAATCTGATCAAAATGTGATTAAAAAATATGGCTCCTGCAGTGTGCACAAGCTCTGCCAATCAGATGCAAGATTATCTCAATAATATATGTGTATGTCACTTATTAAGTTATCCAAGGTCTTGATGATACAAACTTCCAAAACAATGCTAATGAAACTCCTATAAGAAATATGGCCAATACAGTGTTCAAAAGCTCAGTCAATCATATACTGTTCAAAAGTTCTTCCAATCATATACTGTTCAAAAAGCTCGGCCAATCAGATATTGTTCAAAAACTCAGCCAATCAGATACATGGTTACCTTACCAGTATATACTGATGTTGTTCATAATCAGACAACCAAGATTTTGTTATTGTCCTGTATACCAAATCTGATCAGAAATAACGGCCTTTAGAGTGTTCAAAAACTCATCTAAACATATGCAAGCTCAACTTTGTTCAAATGTGTCTAAGATGTTGATGATATAAGCTTGCTTACTAAATATGACTAACCTTGGTAGTGCTGGATAGTTCTTGCATGACCTTGTTGACCATATTGATTCATTTCTAATCAGCCCACCCCTGTATGCTTAGCTTTTCTGTATATATCTTAAGTCAAATTTACATAACTAATGCAAAGCTACTATTTATATTCAGACTGGGGTGACACTGTACAAAGGGATGCATACAGACTGCAAACATAACAAATGTTAATGAAACTGATGTGTTCATCATTATCATAGTGACTGAATGAGAAATAGGGTTGAAAAACATTTGTTAATTAAAAAATAAATAATTGATACTATCCACTGAATATAAAATATTTAAATGTGTATATAGATAGCTAAACAGCAATTTATATCATTAACATGATCAGATTTTTTTTCTTCTAGGCCAAAGTTAGATGACTACAGTAATTTGTTGGGAGAGAATTTTGGGAGGGAGGGGTTTACATGTCCATACATTTCAGTATAGTGGAATATTGTGTTCTTGTTGAAAAATATCCCAAGTGTTCAACTAACTAAACAAAACTGTCTCCATATGAAAAATGAATCCATTCAATTATTTAAAGTTAAATGATAATGAATCAGTACAACTTGTATATAACAAAAATAACCAACAGTTTTAATATTTAAAGTGGTTACCATGATGACCAAAAGTAGTCTTACAAGGATGAAAGGATTAAAAAGATGTATTATCCCCCCAAAAAATACTGGCAGAATATTTAATCAAAATAAAAACAGTATTTATTCTTCAAAGAGCAAACTGTACACAACCTGTTTTAACTTCACAATTACTAAATAGTACACATGCCGAACAATTATACCGAGTACAGCTGTGTGTGAAGAGAATACTGTTTCTTCAAAAACTGAGGTCCAACTAATGGGCCGTAACAGAACACTAATTTTCTCATTCGAAAAATGTTTGAATGAAGATGTCTTATATATTTTTATGTAAACACAAATATTTGCAATTTCTGCTTCGAGTTACTATCAGTTTAACAATTACATTCAACTACACATCTAATATATGTAACCTATGCAATGAGTGACACCAAATCCAACAGCTGTTATAAAATGAACTGCAAAGGACTTGATTTTATCACATCATGTAGAAATGAAACAAAAATCCATTTTTCTCTGAACTTTACGAAAGTGTAAAAATATGGTTTTGATGCATGGATTTACAGATTTTTAGGGTCATCTCAAACTAAATATAATTTTTTTTTGCCAGCTCACAACTGAATTTTCCATGCTTCTGAACTTTTATTTTCCTATCAACATTTGAAAAGAATACAAGTCACTAGAGAAAGTTACATTGTTTGTAATTGCTTTGAAGGATGCATTCTTTGATCTTTGACCCAAAAATGTTTTATCATAATTTTCCTTACTAATTTAGGTGTGTCTAAAAAAAGTTATTGATATATCTTATAACATTAAGATTGTTTTGAGCAAAAAAAGTAATCTCAGCTCCCATGGACACTTTCCATCCAATGTTTGATGTTGCAACTGTACAAATAACTAGGTCAGAGGAAATGCAGACAACTGTCAGAGGCCTACTGGATCTACATATTTAGTTTTATAATCTTCTAGAGTCTGTATAGTTTTTAATGTACTAGTATTAGCTACAACAGTATTATCATGGCCATTACTTCGGATCTACTCTTGCTAAAATATTATTATGCATTGCTTTTGGTTACATATGGCATGAAATATCATCAGCCAAGAGCCATCAGTGTCATATTAATGCCATGTGAAGTCTTATTTCGTTACTGCCAAGTTACACTGAAATGCACAATGGTGTCAGCAATGAGCACTTAGGTCCAGTACACATATATGCAAGTGGATATGGTTGGTATGTATTGCTTTTACTGCTGCAGCAATAGATACGACCTGCAAATCACCGTTACTGAAAGTACTAACATTTACATAATTCTATATAATTCATTTTGAATCAGAGATGCTAAAAGCAACAAGTTGTGAGGTTTTACATCATTACTTACAACCTGCCAAAATTATCTAATGAAAACAGACTTTTCGAATTCTGGACAGCGCAACTGCTGGATTCAAAATGTTTATTAGTACAAATGACACTGATCTATACTTAGTCAGTACCATGTAAAAGATGTCAACAAGAAGTCTGGGGACATTTAAAACCACTATCTTAAGTAAGTAACCAGTGTAAACATAATGATGGATTTGGTTCTGGCAGTTCTTGAGTGTAATTGTAGCTATCATGCTTTAGTTATGTTTTTGCATATGATGGATTGATAGATGTACTTTGTTACTGAGCAGACAAATCTTTACTGACACACAAATTTGTGAGTACTGAAGTCAATTTGGACTACCAATTTATTAACTTTAATTGACTCCATAGGATGTCATATCAAATAATGAAAAACCACATACACTAAAATTCTATGCAGGACATAGGATAATTATAATTCTTCTGCATCAACAAAAGTTGCAAGTGCCCCCCCCCCCACAATTGTTAATGTTAACCAAAATTGTTGTCTCCCTTACTGTTTCCACCCTTGCTTATGCTGTTGTTGATTTTTATAAACCCTTCTGCTCATGAGTTATCAAAAGAGGTTTACATGAAAAAGGCATTTAAAAAATTTTCAGAATACTAACTTGCATTGCTGCATTTTTTTCAGACATCCACTACAGATCTGCCAACTCTAAGAAGACCTCTTCAGCAACTGTAGTCAATATTTTTCAGTAAGACTGACAAGTTTAAGGTGTAATGAAATACGTACTGCCATTGTGGACATGGAAAACATGTGGCTGAAAAGTATAGAACTGTGGTCTGATGCAGTGTGGGCAACATTATGTTAAACTAAGACACTTAAAAGTAGATTTCAGCCTGAATAACCTCCAGTTCATTTTCAGAAATGGCAGCTCCAAACCCAATAGAGGTCAATGACATTTTGCTGGACCTTTCAATCTGATGTATTCATATTTTTAAAATTCTCTTGATGGCAGCAATCATCTCTCCCACTGTAAGCAATACTCAATTCAACACAAAATAATGTCCAATAAATGCAGTCATCACTTTACCTTTTTTTTAATTCAAGCATGACCACTACTGTTCATTTTATATGTCTGTTTAGACATTTTATGAGTGTGATTGTAAGATTCATCTTCAATGTCTTTTCTTTTCCTAGAGGGAGTTTCAAGACTATGCAAAAAATGTTAAAGCAAAAAATTTATTATGTGGGCATTATGCATGAGCATGAGAAGTTTAAAGCACCTGAGACAACACCTGTAAAGTTAGTCTAGTTCAATGACCAATTCCATTGTCTAAAACCTAGACAAACCAATATTTGGATTTGACCACAATGATCATATTTTCCTACTGTATCACAAGTCTGTAATTTAAGCTTAGCTTGAGTGAGCCTCATGATAAAACCATAAGGGCACATCTGCCACCATGTCAGCAACCAAACCATCTTATAAAATATACTACATGCAAGTTTCCAACTAATAAATGAAACAATAACATTCACTTTTCATAAAATCTGTAAAGGAATCTGAAACATTTACACTCTAGACAAAGAATACCACAAATGACACATTACATGCCCACATTATGTTTAATAGTCATCTATGTACATAATTGAAATTTTTGTGCAGACCCCTCAAAGTTACAGTGACCTCAACCTTTGAACTTTTGACCCAATACTGAAACACCTCCTCCTTCATCAAAGTGTAAGCCATCCATAAAATTTGATCCTGGTATGTAATATGGAAGCAAATGTTGTGTGGAAACAATTTTTCTTTCAGTAAGTCGCATTGACCTTTGACTATTTTAGCCACAAAATCACGGGGTCCATCTTTATCCCAAGAGAAAGCCATCCACATCTATAGGTGAGGGAGAACTCGAGTTATTGTGCAGAAACTATTTTTCTTCATTTGGTCAGTGACCCTGATCTTTGACCTTTTGACAATGAAATGATGGCATTCTTCCTTAAACATATGGTAACTGTAAATGGTGGAGAACTGAATCTTTGTGCAGAAACAAAATTGGTAACACAAAGATGGATGCATGGCTGGGCAGAGAACATAACAACATATCTAGCTTTATGGCATCCTTAACAAAAAAAAATGCAAGAAACATGCATGCAATTCTACTAACAACATTATTACAAAACAAAAACCATCTTTTCTCTCAAGCCGCCTTGTATTTAGCTAGTAAAGTATATAAAAAATTTTACCACCGAGCTTAATAAAAAATTTTTACCACTGACCTTTATCTAAGGTGTGGATGGACACACTCAGTGATATCAGTATGATAACCCATGTCGAGCCTAATGACGGGCTCAACAACTGTTGTATAATTCTTAACGAAATTACTATCACTGATGAAGAAATGAGATGTACAGGGGCTGCATGCCTGACGATTTCTCCACACTGAATACGAGGAAATTCTGCATGGTTTAATTTTCATGATTTTCATGACTTGGTTGCAAATCACAAAATGCAACAACCTGAAATCTATCAAAATCGACAGCACACAAATTTTCCCCACATACGGCATTTCCCCATGCAAAAATATTTTCATTGTATCAAAATACACTAATATCTTCTGGTGAATATCAAACTTTACAAATAACTTGTTCAATATGTAATTTATAAGTATATTGCTCAAAGTGAGCAAGGTACTGGATTAACACCTTGTTCAACTACTTCCTACACTATCTACTATTTAAAATTTGAGCAAATCTGACTTTTAAAAAATGGCAAGACTATTCTATATACATGCATCATTCATAAATTCAATCTAACCAATACTTGTGCCACTTGATACAAATTCCATGCCATTCTGACAATTTCCTCACAAAGAGAGTCCATTAAAAAGGAATGAATGCTTAATGAATCATTTACCAATTCCATGCCATTCAGCTATTTCTACACGAAGTGATTCCGTCAAGAAATTAATATTAATGGGTCATTTACTAATTTCATGAAACATACATGCATTAACTTAAACATACAACTATGCATGCATTATTTTTAGGATATCATCCTGTCTCAAGTTCTTCTCATGCATCCACTTGAGTGGA
The DNA here is from genome assembly GCA_016617855.1 of Megalonaias nervosa. NCBI lineage: Eukaryota > Metazoa > Mollusca > Bivalvia > Unionida > Unionidae > Megalonaias > Megalonaias nervosa. Next base: position 69,767 of record JAECUM010007415.1, on the reverse strand, counting down.
CTCATTAACCCCAATGTATCCATGTAGAGTAAGATAAAGAAGGCATACAATATTAAAGTTAAAACTGAAATTCAGGACCATTATATTAAATCTGCACTGACGGAAAATTTCTAGTTAATATCACAAAAAGTATACATACATATATGAAGAAATTACTGGCCCTATATGATTTTTTTTAAAAATCTCATAAATGCAAATATTCCTATACCTGATTTGCATGGAGTAACAGGTAATTGAAAACATGATGGTTTAGATTCGACAGTGAACAATTTTTAAATTCTTTTTTACTGAATACTAAATGTAGTTTAAGTATCTGCAGTACTGGGAAAGGGGATTACTCCATTTTATTATATACACAAGTACCAAACCTGGAGTTGGAGATGCAAAACATCACATATACACAAGTTTCAAACCTGGAGATGGAGATGGGTAAAATCACACATACACAAGTTTCAAACCTGGGCCTGGAGATGGGAAAAACCACAACCTGAATAAAATCGAGATCTCCAACAGAATGGAGAACTGACAGACACCTATATGAGGTCATATCTGTGAACCTTTCGGTTCACCAATCAAATTACAGCTTTTATATATAATAAAAGTACAAAACTTCATTTAGAACGTGTAGTTTCTACCGATAACTCTAAACACCAAATGCTAGGTGGACTGGATATTCCAAAGCCTGTCAGAAGTAATTATTATATTAGATCTTGATTTTATTCGGACTGGGAAGAAACGAGGACCCTCTGTCATAAAACTTTACGCAGTGGGAAAAATCATGTCCCCTCCATCATAAAACTTTACTTGGCAAGTTACTCCAGACTCAGAAATATTACACAAAATTGACAAATGCAGCCTTTTGATTGGTCAGAATATTTTCAAGCAAGATTTGGAGTCAGAGTAAAGTTTTATAATGGAGGGGCCTGAAATTTTTTCATCAATAAACCCAGGCTATGTGTAGCAAAGAAGTTCAAAATCTGATGCCATTTATCCCTTAAACCATGATGACAATGTCCTAGCAGTAATCCAAAAATCTGCGAGGCATGTGTACCTCCCGCCTGGGCCTCTTCCGCAACAACAACAACTCATCCTCTGAGGAATCATTCTCGGAATCAATGACAGGTTTTGCTTTGCGTTTTCTCCCTGCACGAGTGATGATGGGACCAGGTGATTTCTTTGAGGACTGTCCATTTGACTTTGGAGATGGAGATCCTGTTTTCTGAAGTGCTAGTGGTATCTTCTGAGTGGATTTTTTCATGGATAGCCTCCTCTGAAAGCAATATAAGTGTTTCCCATTATAAATAGCAATTAAATTGTCACAGTTAACTAGCAACCATGTTGCAACAAGCAAGAGTAATGATGTCATAAAAATTGGAAATGTGGAAGCCATAACAATCTTCCAGTGAAAACTCCATGCTGACAGACCTTTCTGTGCAAGAATTGCAACAAAAAGATTTTCAATATGATTACTGTGGTGGCCATATTGGATGTCAAATTGGCACCATTTTCATTTAGGATCAACTAGACATCATAAGAAATCTTTCATTGAAAACCCCTTGCTGATATGATCTTCCATATTGGTGAAGTAGCAATAACAATCTTTTCAAGATAGCCTATGTGATGGCCATATTGGATGTCTCAGATGAACCACTGTCATTTAAGACCAACTAGACATCATAGCAAGTCTTCTGCCAAAGCACCATGTCATTACAACTTTCCCTATAGGAGGAAAAACAATAAAAAGATTTTCAAGGTGGCTGCTGTGTTGGCCATATTAGACATCAGTTTAGCACAATTTTTATTTAGGATCTAACTAAATATCACAAGAAGTCTTGAGTGAAATCATATGTTGATATGATTATCCACACAGGAAGAGTAACAATAACAAGATTTGCATGACAGCTGCTGTGGAGGTCATCTGGATGTCTGAACATCACTGTTTTCATTGAAGACTAACTAAAGCATAGGATGAATGTTTGTGTAGAATTTCAATCCTTGCAGTAACAGCAAAAACAAACTTGTGCAAACAGATGGATGGATAATAAATAATGAATATTAGACCATCCCACACGCTTTCCCGGTATAAAACACAAGGCTGGGTGATGCAAGGTCAAATGCAAAACAAATGGATACTACTGAATGAAATGATGGCTAAAGACACTCAGAACAACAACAATCTTGCACGTCCAAAGACACTCAGAACAATAACAATCTTGCATGTCCAAAGACACCTTTTACTAGCAGAGTCCAAGGAAAGAATGGATGTGTCTAATGCAACCAACTGGGACTGTTTTTGTTCATGACCTCCAATTACTAATTGGAGAACAGAGTTTTCACCTTTGACTTGGGACTAGCATCAGGAAAAAAGAAATATAGTTATTGCTGGTAATGTATTATGGCTACTAAATTAAACATTTTTGTGTTTTCAGGCAGAGAAAAAAAATCTGAAATTATGATATACATTCATAGCAAGAAAAAAGCCATCATTGATGCAAACAGCATTGTTCCCTGCATTTTCCTCTGTCCATGGTTCCCACGCTTTTCTAAAGATAAATTTCCAGGTCATTTCCAGGGTTTTTCCAGGATGAAATTAATATTTTCAAGGTTCACAAATGACCATTACTGCAGGGAATTAAAGAACATTTTAGATTATAAAACATGCATTTTCTAAATCTAAAGATGTTTTTCTTTCAAGACTCTCCAAAACATCAGTCAGAAAAGATGATCATGTACAAAACCACAAAATGTATCACACAAAACAAGTTTGTTCATATTCCTATAAATTGGCATGTAAAGTCTTTTCAATGTACAGAATGAAAATTCGAACTTTATTTTGCTGACCTGCATTATGTTGCCAAGTGGGAACAACATAATGAACATAAATTATGTTTTGTTTCCTTTCAAACCTTTAATTCTAAAGAATTCTATTGCAATATATATATATATATATATATATGTATATACACCACTCCCTCGATAACTCACGCCCTGATAACTCACGAACCCGCTTATAACGCGGGGTCAGGCGTGGATCCCATTTTTTAAACCCAGAAATTACCCCAAAAATAGATTCCTATTTTATGAACTTTATGGAAATCGCGATCAAAATTAGCTACAAAAACTTCGATATATCGCTCGTTTTATTGTCGAAAACGGTAGATAGGACCTGGACATTTTAATCAACATTATGAAATACCAAATTTTAAAATAAGTCATACAATTGTTTTACATTTTCTATCCAAGTGACATTCCTAGCACACCACAATTAATGATATGTAAGGAAATTTCGATCAATGAAAATGTCACTTACGTCGAGTGGAGGCAGTACTTTAATAAATAAATGCAAATTAAATAATTTTTTTATCAATTGAAATTTGTGTTCTAGTTCTATCTTCTAGTTCCTTTTAAGTGTAATCATCATAAATGCAATGTGTCCTCTTGTAATTAAACGTAAAATGTGTCAATCTACCGTAACAGCTATGTCCTCGAGCATTTCTCTGAGAACCTATTTAGGTGCTGACCATGTTTTGATAACTGACTTGCAGAAGTATTTGTTGCATTGTTGCATTGAATTAAAAGCTTGCCTCCTTTGTATTATCACATTAATTATGTCTTTTGAATCAAATAATGGAGGTGAAATAAAAGAAAAGTTAAAAGGCACGAAAATCCTACATACTTAAAATCTAACTGCCCCAGTTGTATGTCGGGTGAACTCACTTCAGTTGATCAATTGAACACTGTTATAAATGTTATTGTGTATGTAACATAAACTACCTTAAAATTAACCGACTCATTGGTAAATGTGATCAAAGATAGCACGGCAACCAAGTGAAAAGAATACTATACTTCGTAAAATAAAGAACTTGGTTTCACAGATATGGACCATTGTGGGCAAGCGAGTTTCAGAGATTTCTTGAACTGGCACTTTGAGATATCCTCAAGAATGATAAAAAGTTTCATTATTACTTCCAATGAAATCACGATATCAATACTGTACTAATTGAACAGCACAAAAATTGAGATTCGACGTAGACGATTGTCTCGTGAAAATTTCGCTTGCTTTTTGAACAAAAGGAATCTTGTTCGGTGGTGTATCAACAGTTAGTCTAGTTCCCTTCTCTTTTCACTCCCAATTTGGCAGGATACAATGCCATACCACTCCGGGAACCAGACTCATCAAGAAAACAAAAAGCAGTGATGTAATACACACATGTTTTCGTGTAAATGTAATGGTTGTTGAAACCAGTTGGAACGATCTTTCACATGTTGGACATTTTGAAAATAAATGTTATTTAAACAGAATAACGAACAACTTCATTAGAAAAAGTGCGTTATTAAAAGTTATTATCAACGTGAATGTAAAATGAGGATTCAGTCATTAAACAGCGAAGTTCCCTAACCCCAACATCCCCCCCCCCACTGTTTTCTCGATGTCCAAGCGATTTTTTAAAATTTTTGGAGGTCCCTCGGTAACTCGCGCCCTCGCTTACAGCGCGGTCTATGTTTATGGACCCCGTTGTGCATGAGTTATCGAGGGAGTGGTGTATGTGTATATATATATATATATATATATATATATATATATATATATATATATATATATATATATATATATATATATATGCATCTCATAGAAAGTAACATTTCCTATTACAGTATTAAAAAAAACAATAAATGCATATAATTAGAATCTTGTCTTGTAACGAAACGAGTTTAACCCTGAATTTATCTGTGCCAATAAAATCCTAAACAAGATTTTTCAAACAACCTTATCTCCTTAAGACAACCTGGTTAAAAATCCATAATTTAAAAAACATTTTCAAAAAGGTTGATTTAAATTTTGACAAAAGACCTTCACAATTATATACTATTGTATAAACAAAGATTGAATTTTCTGTAAAATCAACTTGTCTTCTTGTAATTCGTTAAACCAGTCCCCAAACCTGTATTGATACAGGGGCTCGTATCGTTTTTTAATATATAATACAAGGGACGACAATTTCTCATTTCAGCTCTGAGATTCAACAATTTGAACTACAAATTTTGCTTAAAACGAATAGCAGGCTAAGTTTCCTCAGAATATTCCCACCCCATTTTTCATATTTGGGCATTTAGGTTGGGGTGTGGGATCACTGCAACTGCATATCGAAAATTTGGAATTTGCCATCACCGTGCTGTAGCGACGTATCATATGGTAGTCACTTACCAGCAGGCCTAGAAAATTTACACTTATGTTATATCGACTCATACATGCATGAAATTGATAGGAAAATGATTTATTTTCTCAGAAATGGCAAGTATTATAATTGTTATGTCTTTAATCTGCTGACAATGTAGACGAAACTACAGCATAGATGAAACCTGACCCGGTACTCGCCATTTGCATTACTAGTCACATGACTTCACAAATCTCAAACAAGGACATCGGAAGTCCAATAGTCACGTGATATCAACAACAAACTCCTGTATAATGTTGTTGTACAGAAATTCAATTATGTTAAATGAAAGATACTTTTTGTAAAAACCAGCAATCTGGCCAGTCTGATTTATCAAGCAGAGAGCACATGTCAACGTGGTAGTCACGTGATACAACAAAACTGCAGTAGTTGTTCTCGGAATATATAAATATGGAGAATTTTGTGTTCTTTCATTTTTGTATTTTTATTACAACCAGTATACAACTTTCATTTAATATTATTTTTTTCTCTACAACATTTGAAATGTGAGTTGTTAGATTTGTGTACTCATCCAACTAGCAATGCAAATGATGAGTACCGGGTCACATTTCATCAACACCGCAGTTTTATCTTGTCTTTCAGCAGATTAAAGACATAACAATTTTAATACTCACAATTTCTGAGAAAATAAGTAATTTTCATATCGATTTCATGCATGTATCACTCAATCTAACAATGTTTAAAGTTTGCTAGGCCATCCAGCATGCGGCCATGCATTGCCACCACCATGTTGGCCTCTTGAGATGCTAGACTGGTTTTCATACCTTCCAGGTAAGAAAAGATGGGGATATCAAGCTGACTTTGAAAGTAAAAGTCTGCTAGACGAATCTAATCCACTGAGCGTTTGGACTGACTCAGCATATATGTTTATTGCAAGCACCCAAATGATCCATACTGCACCCTCCAAATATTCTGGTTAGAACTCGATAAATTTAACTCATGATCAGTTTAGTTAAGACTCAATTACGTGATTGTTTCGGGCGTCAAGTGGTGGCGGAAAATTCCTGGGGTTTTCCCCATTTTCATCAATATTTGTGAAATCCAAGGACTTTTCATGGTCAGGAAAAAATTATCATTTCTCCCGACTTTTCCTGATTTCCTGGTAGCATGGGAACCCTGTCTGTCCCCAACTGACTATGCACCAGTTCAAAACATAGCAATACTCTACAATTATACAGAGACCTACTTAGTGCTACAATGGGGTTGTGGTGGGGTGGCAGCATACATTTCAACTGTCAGAACAGATTCTTGGGTCTGTCCTTAACTCACTGGGGTCATTACTTAGAAACCAGTAAGATCACCACCAAGAGTGGACATGGTGGCTCTGTAGTTAAGGCCTTGGGCATGTGACCAGAAGATTGTGGGTTCAATTTCCACTATCAGATCAGCTTGATAAACTATAAAATAGCTCTGGATTATTTGTTCAGACCACGAGTTTCTTTGCTCTTAGTAACTGAATTTGGAAATGTTTCAGCAGAAGAGTACACATTTTTTTTGTTCTTTTTACATACTAAAAATACAAAGTATAAATTTAAAAAATGCACATACATGTGATAGCATTAAAAAAAAATGTTTAGTCACTTTAAAATGGTAACACCACACTCAAGTGTTCAGTGCTTTTAGGTTATTTTTTTTGTTGAACAATGAAAGTAAAGTGTCGTGCTTAAAGATATTGGTGCACGATTTTAAACACACAATCAATACCTGGTTTTGGTTGGACGGAGCCCATTGTATGATGTTTGCCTTACAGGCTTTTTTTTTTTTTAAGGAAACCATCTATAAAGTGGACAGCTTCCTGACAAAGCTCGCGTTTTAAAGTGTTGTGCTTAAAGTCACAATGCTGCAAATTCATTCCTTTGACTACACATACTCCCTTCTTTTCCAGATTAATGTTATCCATAATTTATTCTATCTCTGTAGTGTTGCTTGTTATATTTCTATTTTATATTATTTCTACTTCTTAAATTACAGATTTAACTTAATCCCAAAGGTGTACTATTTTGCTTTATAACTGGTTTGACTGAAATTTATATAGCCTGTATATTAAAATCAAAATATGTTCTACATTTTTTTTTGTCTGCAAGGGGGAGAACTCTGTTGCCACAAATATGTGATTGTCAACAGTCCCCAACATGTTACTTCCCTTAATTTAATAGGCAAACTGAGACGCACTAGATGTTTCTCAGAAAGTTTCATCAAATTCAATTTAACAGTTTGTTTGAAAAATCAATTTACAAAAATATTTAGTAACAGTGGCCATAATTTTATGGCAAATTGGGCTCTCTTACATAAATTTAACAGACTGCAAGAAAACTTTATTACAATATGGTGCTTCATCTACTGACATGGATTCTACAGAAAACAGTCTCAACTATCAACTATACTTGCCCTTTACATGACTTTCAAACACTTTACACAAAATCGTACAACAGCACTTTTCCTGTATGCAGCTGTCACACATATTTACACAAACTCCTAAAACACTAGTTTCCCTGTACATCACTTTCAAACATTTTTAAACAAACTCTTAAAACAAGTTTTAACACTATTTAAGATGATGTTGCTGTCCCTAACAGAAAAATGATATGTCTTGCTAACAGCCCATACAGTGGAGACACAAAATTTACAGTAATAAAGTTTATAGTTAAGGAAATCAAACCTTCTTTATGGCAGCTGCTGTTTTCTGAGGACTGAACTGTCTGGATTTGATGGACTGAAGAGGTTTGTGTGGGGATGTTTTGGCATGAAGCGCAGGCCTACCAGGTTTCCTTTTCTTGGGTGTCTCTTCTGGACTGTGATGATCTGATTCGGTTTTCATAGGACTATCCACCTGAATCTCTGGAGAACTCGCTTTGACTGGGCTCCTATCCTTCTGAAGGAAACATGTTATAACAGTTACTTGATGTGCACCTTATATTACTGTTGTCTCAAAATACACAAGAGTTATTTTGGAGTTCACAGATGTGACAATGTAATGAAGTGTGTATAAATTAATGTCAAGGGTCATCGTTCCACTACCTTGAAAATCCAGCCATACTGAGGGAAACCAAAGTGTAATCAATGATTGCACAGCTCCCCCCCATGGAGACTGGAAGTCTCAGGTAGCAATTGTAAAAATTATCATCTAGAAAATAAATTCACAACAAAATGCTGGCCCTTTTCTAAAAAATTATTTGAGACAATTTTTTCATCTTTACATTGTAACAAAAAATCTTTAAAAATTTGAAGTTTAACTTTTAATCAGCATTAGTCATTTTTGTGCTGACATACCACTGAACCACACACACCCACACACAGGACCAGCATATAGTGGGAAATGTTTTAGTGAAAACCAAATACATGTATAACCACCTTTAAAGATGACTAGTTATAAGATGTTCTATATGGCCATCATGTTGGCAGTATGATCAGCACCATTTTTATTTAGGACCAACTATACATCATATTGTGTTTTATTTAAAACAAAAAGCCCATCTGACCACCTTTTTTCAAAGCAGCAGCTATAACAAGATTTTCATGATTAAGACAATGGCAGTCATATTGAGGGTCTGATTGACACCATTTCATTCAGGACCAATAAGATATCACAAGAAAATTTTTGGTGAAAATCCAATGCTGATATGAACGTCCATCTATGAGTAGCAGTAACAATATTTTCAAGATGACCACTGTTGTGGCCGTAGCAGAGGTCAAATCAGCACCATTCCCATTTGGAGCAACTAGACATCATAAGAGGTCTTCCAGTGGAAACCACATGTTGGTATGTCTTTCCATTCATGAGTGGCATGATTTTCAATATGGCTTTGGCTCTGTCTCTGGTTTAATAATGCACATGAAACACAGCTTTGAGTCTCATGTGAGACACAGGCTACGGTTAGCATATGGTCAATACTGGGTTGTAGTTTAAAGGAAAACATTTGCACCCACAAATCCAGCATAAGTAGAGCAACCCACATATTTCCTTGAATGCCTTGGTCATGTAACTTGTTGAGCTGCTTAGGAAGATCTGACCCAGAGTGAATGGAGTCCATTCGTATGAAAGGTTTCCGAGGTAAACACTGGAGAATGTCATCCATTCATTATACTGATGTCAAGCAGTAATAGTTATGCTCAGATGCTATGCCAGTGGCCTCCTGCAAAACTCGTATGCCAGTTTTCCACATCAAAGTCCAAGATTATTAAAATGTTGCCAAATGCAGGAATTTGAAGTGTCCATTAATGGAGAAGCCACTGGTGGTAACAGCCAGAAGAGTTTTTCAATGGATGACTAAAATGCTAAGCCTTCACTGAACATTGTTGGACCGAGTTAAGAAGGTAACTGCAAATTTACATCTTTAATGTATGAGAAGTGATGAAACAAAGAATCCTCCAGTGATAGTAATAAAGCCTGAATGGGTAAAGTTAGGTTGAGCCAATCAAAGCATTGGAGACAATCGATGATGGAGAACAGCAATTGTTGACTTTCAGTATTGCTGAAAGCTGGAGATGTGCACCATATGTACTCACTTGTAAGTTGAGCCCAAGTGCAAACTGCACAGACCCTGATCTGCTGTCGCATAATGCGCCGCTAGATCTGGGTCTGTGCAGTTTGCTTGAGTAATCAGTAGAACAAACAGCAAAAACCCTTATCTACTTGTACATTATGCTATGTTTGTTGTTTGATTCATCTTGTAAGTGAGTGCACACGGTACTGTGTATCTAGTTATCATCATGACTGGTGGTGTGCATAACCCATGATGGACCTGTGACCAGTAATGAAATCATCCTGTGCCAGTCTTCTTTGCCTTCAGAAGGTATGAACGGGATATCATATGAGGCTCAACTGTAAAATCTGGTGCAAAAGTTGCAGTGCATATCCCTGACCAAGCTGGGGAATGAAGTTGTGTGACCTCATGCTGGACATCACCCACATCTTGGTTCCAGAAATGGCAGGGTAATTTGTTGGATTTAAAAGCACTTAGAGTACATTACTGACACATAGAGGAAATGGGGGATAAGTGCCTTCCCATGTACACTATGAGGCAACTGACTTGTGCTGTCCTGGGCAGGTATCAAACCTACAACCCTTAGATTACAAGTCCAATGCTCAACCAGCTGACCTACCTCAGCTCCCATCCAGGACTGGGTATGATGGGAAGACAGAGCATCATACCCAGGGCAGGTGACATTGCACATAAGTCAAGAAGATGCTGGGACTGAAGAGGATGAGGTACAAGACTGGTTGATGTCCTGAGGCATGGTACCAGTTATGTATGGAAAGATTACCGTAACCAGTTCCATGCTGTATGTGTGGTGTAGAGCTCTCCTGGACTGGTCTATATTCACCATGATACTCTTTTATACTAGTCAGAGAGTCTGTTCAGTGCTGGTATGACCAGAAGAGTGTGGTATCAAAGTGGGTGATAATTACACTGCAGCTACACAAAGAGACAAATACCAAAGAATACAGGGCCTATATTTTTATCGTCAACTTATCTACCTCAAGTGACGTCAACATTAAGAAGTTCCCTACCGAAGTAATATCGACAGTAAGGGTAATTATGTCGGTCTCTTTTGAGGATCATTTTCTCATTAGCCTGGGACAGTTGCTATGCCAAAAGCATCTCCCATATGTCCTGTCAACAGAGCACAAATTTTATATGTAATATACGACTGGCACACCTTACAGGTAATGCTGGTGGGGTGATGATCTCCAGACAATGTTTAACCTTGTACATACCCATAACTAATCTTACCCATTTTTATCTGCAGTTAAAGACAACAAAACAACAACATAAATAGGAAAATCTGTCAAGGGTCTAGCAAAACAGTGACGTCACTAAATGAAATGAAATAAAATTACAGAGAATTCTAAGAATGATGTAATTATCATATCTAGTGTAATTGTTCTTACACCAAAATTTTGTTTCAAAGTACAAATATTATGTGTGAAAGAAGAAATTACCATTTCTGAGTGGTGATCATACAAAAAAAAAAAAAAAAATACATAAGACTGAAGAGGACTAGAAAGCATTTAAATGAGCATTATTATTAAATTCATGTGCAGTTGAACATAAATAATATCGCTAAAAGCATCATATGTTATGAACTAGTGTACTAAGTTGCATTCATTTTTTTATACATGCAAGTTTAGCACTGTGTCAAAGTTTGAAAATGGAGCATTAGTATCATAACACATCTATAACACATCTATTCTGACACATCACGACCCTGGTAGATAATGATATGATGAGCAGATAGGGCTTTATTCCAAAGAAGTGAAAATGTAAACAAATAATTGAGTAAACAAATAATTGAATTTATAAACAAGAGTCCCAAGGAGGACACTGTGTTATGCTGGCTGAAAAGAATGTCTAGGAATTCAGGATAAGACCATTTCATGTTGGGCATCAAATCAGTACCATTTTCATTTAGAACCAAATAGAAATCATAACAAGTCTTCTGCTGACAAGAAGAAGTCAATATGACTTTCAATTCACGGGAAGAAACAATAACAAGACTTTCAAGATGGCTGCTCTGGTGGCCATATTTGATGTCCTAGTGGCACCATTTTCATTTAGGGTCAGTGAGATCACTGGATGAATGTGTGTGTAAAGTTTCATGGTAATCCTCTAAAATGGTTTACCAGGAATAGCAATTTTAAAAAATGTGTGCTAGTAAATGAATGATGGACAAAAGACCATCTCACAAGCTCTCCTGGTATGACCATTAGCGCTAATAAACAAAGAACTAAAAATGTATACCATGCTGCATCTGTCAAAAAAACTAATTAAGAATGAACATGTTGATCAGTAAACAGTGGTAACTGCTGAAGATTTAGTCCAAGGAAGAAAGGTGTAAAATAATGGTTGGCATGCTTGTCTATTAAGAAATTACTTAAGTTTTAGGACATCTACAGTATTTTAGCAAGAATTTTGAGACTGCTGATGTGAACAGATGTAACAAAGAATTCACACAAGCTTTACATTTTTATAGTAAGAAAAAAAAAACATACCAGCCAAATGGAACATAACTGAGAAATGGTAAACTAGTTCATTATGTCTCAATTGTTTCTCCAACTGCTTTCATTTCCAAGGTGTGATTTCTGTAACACAAGCCTATGTGTACAGAATCATTTTAATGTTGAGGCCATTAGTACCATGATGGTGTGGCAAACAAAGAACACTGACTTGCTTATGATTTACTAAACAGAAACCATGAAATGCTGTAAATATTTGTCAACACTTGATCAAAATTACTCTGAAGGTCACTAGCAAGTACTATTTTGATGCAAAAAGATCAGTAGCTCCCGATTTGATTTTTTTTTCAGTTTAATATATACTTTTATTCAAAATAGCTAGTAAATCTCTTTTCACACTGGTCTTTGAGAAAAATTTGTAAAAAATATTTAGCATTAAAATGCCAGGCAATAAATAAGTGAAGTTAAGATACTTTTTATTAATTGTTATGTATATTTAATTTAATTGTTTGTCTGTTAGTTTAAATTTTTTTTTTATTTCATTACATGTTATTGTAATGTAACACTGTTTGCTGGACTTAACCTTGTCCAAAACTGAGTTCATTTCTGTTGGACCTGATTGACTTTTTTATTTAAAAAAATTCATTTCATTTATGTAAACAACTAATAATAGTTTCATTATTTTCTATGTGCATGAGCTTATTAACTGAATTATTATTCAGGTAACAAAGAAGGAGTAAATATGCTGATCAGGGTCAGGGTTTTGGCGATTACAAAGTGAATTTTATAGGCTATTGTGTTGTAAATAAGCAAGGCTCATTAGATCATTCTTGAAGGTTAACTTCCATTAGGTAATGGTTGTTTTTAGAAAATGCTAATTATGACCCGAGGTCAAACAGAGAATATATTATCTTGTGACTGTGAGGATTTTACCAGATGTGCTTTAGCATCTAGCACTTTAAGTTGTCTTATGTCGAGACCAGATTGGGCTGAATTTTATTTTCTTCAAATTATTGAATTCAAGTGATTATTTTCTCTGGAAATGCAAAAGTGCTCTGATAAATTCTTGGATAAAGACATTCATTGGAATTTATACTGAATTCAAACCTGGAATAATATTTCTGTGATTTAACAGGAGACTGTTGACACATCAGCATTTCGCAGACCATAACAGACACGTCATCGCTTTCAATTTTGGATCTCTTTGGGACTTGAACTGAGTTTATTCAGACTTTTTATAACTAGGACTTGTGTCTTTAATTCTTGGATTATTTTGGGATTTAATTTGCAATACCGTAGTTCTTTTTTCTCATTTTTCACTTTGTATTCTAGAGAAATAAATTATTTGTTAAATTTTACAAAGCTTGTTGTCTGTTACTTATTTTAAGAGCACAGACTCGTAACATAATTACTGTTATCACTCACTAGGTACATAGTAGTAACATCTGCCATATCACTAATTAAATAGATTGCAAATAAAATGAACAGGTGTGCAAAAATACCCATAAAGGAATCCAAAATTTAAAAGAGAACATTTACATTCCAAATTTGTAGGAAACAAATTCACAAATCATGGATGTCAATATGAAGTGGCAGCAAAACATTATTTAAATTCTGTTATTGAAAAAGGAATGCATGTTTCTCTGCAGAAAACTGGTCGCTATCAAGCCTGATGGATTTTCAAAGACATGCTGCTTAAAATTAGAAGTCTTAACTGGACCACATGGGATGAACATATTTTTCAAACAAGAAATACTATGTGCAAAAGAGTGGAAATGACAAACACATTATTAACATTAAAGGGAATAGAGGGTTCTAAATGCAAATACAGATGACAATGTTTTGCATTGGTCTTAGAAAATTTAAACTTCTTGTATGGCTTAGTGCAGATGACCACAAATTTGAGGAAGTTATGATAAAAATTACGTTAACGGTCATCTCAGAAGACTAGATATATTCTATGCAGAGAAAATAATGTCATGCTGAGTTGATGAAACTGAACAAATTGCTTATTCTTTAAAAAGACTTTCAAAACATGTATGCATCAGTAACTTTAAATTTAAATAATTACATTTTTATGTTTGTTCTGATTTTAAAACATGTTATGATGTTAATGAATGTGTTATTTATTTAAATTACAGATTTGGGAAAATAAAAAGTTATCAATTTAAGTTCAAGTTTTACATTCAACTCTTTCAGCCCTAGAATTTAAGATTAACTTCCTTGTAACAAGAAGGACTAGTAGAATGAGAAATTTACTAGTCTTTCTGATTCTTCACTAGTCCTTCCGACAAAACAATGATACCTACCTATCTAGATTAACACTCATGGGAGAAGTTAATTTAAACATCTGTTTTGCTTTCAATTATTAGACTTGCCTGTCCACCAAATGTTTCTAATATGAAAATAATTTGCCTACATGAAGATATTCCTATCATATATCTGGCAGTGTTGTGTGATTTTTAACGACGTTAAGTTTCACTTCTACTTTTGAGATTTGAGATTAGCTGGCCTTTTAAAAAATGTTTCTGCACAATCAATAATACAGGTAGTGCAGATGTAGCCTTCTCTGAACCATTCTGAGCAAGTCTCTAACTGTTTCTGTTGGAAGCCATTTTATCAGTGATTTTAACTTGTCTGCAAAGACTGGAATCCAAGAATTGAAAATCATGCATGCCCGTCAAATGGCATACAATGAAATTTCCAAACACAGTCTTCATTCACTTATCGATGTATTTCACATACTGATTTCTTCCATAAAGTTTGCAACAATTATTTGAACATCCACTGACTGATCACGAACAACCTCCAACTTTTTTTTATATTTTCCACCATTATCCATGTCAATTTTGAAGAAAAAATTAGCAAAGAGATTGCATCATGTACAGTATCTAACGTTCATTTCACTATGATAATGCCTGATGCATCAAGTGATCAGTTAATGACTGCATTCAAACTGGAGTCTAATACAGTATCTAACGTTCATTTCACTATGATAATGCCTGATGCATCAAGTGATCGGTTAATGACTGCATTCAAACTGGAGTCTAATACAGTATCTAACGTTCATTTCACTATGATAATGCCTGGTGCATCAAGTGATCAGTTAATGACTGCATTCAAACTGGAGTCTAATACAGACAACCATGTCAAAAGAACACATTTTCTGTAAACACTCTCTTTTTCGCCGATTTTATGCAATATCTGCATATATACACCATTCCCTTGATAACTTGCACCCTGAAAACTCATGAACCTGCTTATAACATGAGGTCAGGTGTGGATCCTGTTTTTGTTTTTTTTTTAAACAAGAAAATATTCTGCAAATATGGCTTCTATTTGCTGAACATGAAGAAAATTGTAATCAAAACTGGTAACTGAAACCTTGATATATCGCTTGCCTTATCATCGAAAACAGTGGACAGTACCTGGAAATTTGAATCAGCATTATGAAAGTCTTAACTTCTGATCAGAAGTCACATATTTTGTTAAATTTTTCATTCCAAAATAACATTCTCAGTACACAGTAAATAACAACATCCAAAAATATTTTAATCCATGAAAATGTCACTAATGTCTACTAATGGTAGCATTTTAATAAATAAATACCAATTAAGTAAGTTCTGTCTAGTGAAATTCTTACTTTAATTCTATCTTTTAGGCTGGTTCAAGTTTAATTATCATAAATGCAATGTGCCCTCTTGTATTCAAATGTGAAAATTGTAATTCCAACATCACTGCTATGTCCACAAGCTTATCTTTGACAACCTAATTAAGTGCTGACCATGTTTCGATATCTGACTTGTGAAAATACTTGTCATATTCTGATACTGAATTAAAAACAGACCTTCTCTGCAGTATCACGTTAATTACATGTTTTGTATCAAATCAAATATAGGGTGTAGAACGAAATAAAAGTTAAAAGGCAGGATAAGAGCTAGTGGTCGTGTGTCAGGTCAACTCATTTCAATTGATAAAAAGAATACTGTTATAAATAGTACTGCTAAGTAATGTAATTAAACTACAGTAGAACTTTGATTATCTGTCAGGGTGCGGGACCAAGACCAGGATGGATATGAGAATAGACAGATAACAGAATATGTACATTAAAAGTATTATATAATAGACCCGGGTCAGAAAAAAATTGTAACATCTACATATGTACATGTACCTGTTTTTAATATTTTGACGTACAATGCCCTGATGGTTAACAGAGACTGACAGTTAATTGGGTGCCAGATAATCAAAATTATACTGTACCATCTATTAGCCTACTCATTCACAAATGTGATAAAAGCTAGCATGGCAACCAATCAAAATGAGTACTTGTGAAAGAAATAGCTTTCTTTCACAGGTACAGTTCATTTTGGACAAGCTAATTTCCGAGTTTGTAGTTAACTTAAAATTCCTGGACTGGAACTCAAGGATGAGAAGAAGTTTCACTACTACTTGCAATGAAATCACAGCATCAGTATCTTAATACTTAAAAACAATTAAAAAAAAAAATAGTTTTCAATGTTGATGGTTATTTCATGAAATTAATGTCCCTAGTTTTTTTAAAAATAAAAGGAATCTAGTTGATAATCAACAACAACAAAAAATCAGTGATGTAATACACATTGTTTTTGCATGCATGTGATGGTTGCTGAAACCAGTTGGAACAATGTTGTCAATCTTTCAGGGGATGGGTATCTTGAAAATAAAGGTAATTTATGCAGAAAAGCTAACAACTTTGTTACAAAAATCTCTTTACTGACAATTATCCCCAACATGATTATACAATGAGTATTCAGCCACTCAACAGCCCCATCCCCCTCATTTTTGTTTAATGTCCAAACTGGGATGGCATCCTTTATATTGTTTTTTTTATGTCTCATGGGGTAACTAGTGCCCTTGCTAGTAGTGCAAGCTATGTTTCTGCATCCCATTGTGCACGAGATGACAATGGAGGAGTGTACTTTAATTCTCAAACGCACTGATCTTCAGATTTTTTTAATTCATTTGAAGGAAAAAATAAAACAAATTTAATACAAACTACTTTGTACACAAAATTTTTGAACAAAAAAATACTTGTGATTTTTATGGATCATTAGTTCACAAAAAATAAACACCTACTCAACACTACATAAATTACCATACTGAGAATAAACAATCAATGACTTGAAAAATGATACAGTTTTTAACACATTAATGGATAAATCTTGCTGAGGAAATTAGAGCTAAGTGCCTTTCTCAAGGACACTGCAAGGCAGCTGAGCTGACTGGCCTGGGCAGGTATCAAACCTGCATCCTTTGGATTGCAAATCCAAGGCCCTACCAATTGAGCTACAGTAGCTCTCTAATAAGCATACATGTGAACCTCCCGATATGAGGGGTGTCTACAATCCCTCCTGTCACTAACTGAACTCTCCTGTGAACACAAAATTATTGAAATAATTTTTTTTTCCACACCTTGCACACAGTGTAGTATATTTAAGTAATGGTGCCTGTGGTCACACAACTCTGGTCCAGCTCAAGAATGTGAACAGGCTCAAGCAGGGAGTGATGATTTGCTAATTTCAAGTAGCACGAAACAATTAAAACCCTTTGATTCTGTCAGCAGGATTGGTTGGCATCAATGTTTGAAGTTTGTCGACATGGATTAAGGTATATTATGGGTTGTCAGAAGTAATTCTGAAAGGATTAAAGAGACTGATTATAACTGGATTTCTAAAGAGCTCAGTCAGCATAAACTGGGTCAGATTGGCTCTGGTTTGGTGTTTACAGCACAGCAACACAAGTAGGTTATTTAATGCCAAGGCAATCAGACTAAAGGACTTGTCCAAGGTCACACCATGGTAACTGACCCAGGCTTGGCAGCAGATAGGATTTAAACCTGCACCCTTTCTGTAACAAGTCTGACATGCTAACCACTCAGCCACCTAGTTTGGCTCCGGTGTTTCAAATCTGTTGAGATGTCTAAGTGTGCACGATCTCCCAATGCCAAAACACCAAAATCTAAGCAACCAAAATATCACTCGAAATTCAATGATGGATGGAAATAGGAATTTCAGTTGTTGGAATTGTGTTCAAATTCACGAAGATGCATTCTACCTTTCCCTCAAAAGGTGATTTTAGAATTTGCTGCAGTGGCAAGAATGAAATTACTTGACATACAGTATATTAAGCATATTAAATGTGACAAGAAATCTGCCATAACTGAAACCCATGTTCGTGGAATCTGCATCAAATGTGGGTAAAGACATACAAGAAGAGACACTATTTGCCAACTTTACTGCCAAACATAAGCCTCTGTTTACAGGTGCTGATCAATTTTCAGATCTAGTCAAACTAATATTCCCCAACTTGGAAATAGCACAAAAGTTCTCATACAAAGAGAAAACAAAACTACTCGCATGTTATCCAAATCTTGTGTCTTTCAATGGGATAATGAAGTTGAAGACATGTGCCACAAAGAAAAATTTGCGATTCTCAATGAAACAACTCCTTTTAATGTCAAAACGTCCAAAAAATTTAGCAAATCTCTGGATTTGTCCCAAGCTTACTTCTTTGTTCTGCCATATGTATGAATGAGGTAAAATACAAACACTATTGACCATTAGAATAGAGAATTAAGTTGGTGCTGGTTTTGTTTAACATATGAAAAATGTAGAGACACAAAATACTCATCTACAATGAGGACAGAGCAAAACTCTGTGAGATTAATACAAGGAGTATATTTGCCATATGAACTCCTTGGATCACTTAAACCTGAGACACGGCAAAAAGCTGAAGGTATTTGTTATGCATATTTAGCAAATATTACGTTACTAAAAGAGCTTACATTTCCATTCCAGTAGAAACTGACATATTGTGGAATTTGGCACAGACCCCTCTTGCAAAGGGAGACCACTAATCCCTGACTTCCAACTTGATAAGCAGCACTTGCAACATGCCACAAGACGTGCTTAATGTCTTTTCTGGCTTAGTGTGGTGGTTATATCTGGTGTTTGACATCAAAGTAACATAAGTTGGTTATTTAGTGCCATGGCAATAGGAGTAAAGTGCCTTGCACAAGGCCATACCACTGTAGCCAACCCAGGCTGATGCAATGGTAGGATCTGAATCTGCACCCTTTCAGTTGCAAGTCCTGCACTCTAACCACTGAACCACCGTGGCTTCTTGAGAGGACTGATTTGCAAGGTAGTAGATGGACTAACATTTTATGATCAGTAATGTACTGAAGAATATATATATATATGATTGCTCTTCTGATAAGTACATTATAGTTTCACAGTAATTTTGTAATTAAATAATTTGACATCCTTGTTTTGTCAATTATATAACTATTTCATAAGTCTAGATATAAACAACTTCTTAAAAATCTGTATATAACACATCTGCAAGACTGACAAAATCATTATACACTCTTCACAGTCCAAGGCTAAACAAAACAAAATGAACTGGTCAGAAATGCATTCAATATAGTACAGTATGTTATGAAAAAGTCTCATGATAACAATCTGTAAAGTAGTCCATATAAATTAAAACAAAACAAATATTTTTTCTGTGGTTAAATTCTGCCAAGACAGGCTTTCTATGGTAATGTTATGAAATGTATTAGTGTATTGATACAATGTGAAAAGCATCTCATTTTAATTCTTCATGAATCTCAAAGAATTAGAACTATTAAGCTGTGTTGAGTGCATATTAAAATAAAGTTCCTATTCTTCTCTTAAAAATTCATTATCAGTAAATAATTTATATAAGGGAAGGATTTCAAAGTTTCCAGCATTTTCAATACAACTGCTAAGATACCCACCCCTACTGAATAATCCTTTATTTTGTGTTCTGGACTCTGTTTTGCTGTGACTCTCTTTCCCTCCACCACCTGATCATGTGTGTCATGCGATGGGGAGGACACACTGTAACCTTCAGCAGGGCGTAAACTTTTAGGAATTCCTTTCAAAACCCGAGGCTGGAAACATTAAGAATTAATTTAATCAATCAAGAAATATCAGTGATATCCCCTGAAACAAATATACAACAAAAACTCTTCACAAAGATGTTCTTTTGTCACTTATATTGAAATCTTCATTGAATTAAGAACAATGGTAATTGTTTCTAATATAACCACTGAGAAGTCTTAAGAATTTTTCAAATCCAAAAATTTAAAAACAAAACATCAATAGATCATCAGTGTTCATGCCTAGATTTCATCCTAGTTAAGAAAACTGTTATCTCAAACTAGAGATGTCAGCAATGGTGCGTTGCAAACGGGCCCACTCATTACAGTTTGCTCTGTACAGCATTAAATTGAGAAACCATGATGCCTCTAAATGACATCAAATGATTGAAATCCAACTCCTTTAAGGTCTCATCAATACAAGCAACATCCCAAGCCATGAAGTGAAGCTAATCAACATGGGTCATAACTCTGTCTAAAATGATGGGGACAAGACAAAATCCATAAAAAGTACATCTATGGAATGTATAAAGTTCACATTAAATTACATCAGAATGTGCTGAATGGTTCTTGAGCCATGCAAAATTCACTGTTGATATATTAATTTGACTGACAAGGGCAACAACTCTTGTCCAAAATGGAAGTAGACATGACAAAACCCATATAAGGCACATGTAAGTCTATGAGACAATGTTTTATGGAATTCCACTGGAATATGTCGAATGATTCTTCAGCTATGTTGACTGCAAGCAACATTCCAAGGTTCCATGTGAATACAAGAATTTGCTTGACAGGGGCCACAACTATGTCCAAAATGGAATACATGAGACTAAACCCATAAAAAGGCAAATGCAGGTCTACAAGACAGTATTCATGTCCAACCCCATCACATGTTCAAAGATTTTTGAGCTATTCAAGTTACAAGCAAACTCCCATTTAGAGATATAGAGTTAATTGTCATGGGCCATGACTGTAACAAGGAGTTATCAGGATGAAGCTCATACAAAAGCCTGAATCTAATCCTAGAAGACAATTTGCACACCAAATTGCATCAGAATAAGTGTAATTATTCCTCTGCTATGCTGGTTAAAAGAATCTGCCATAGACAAGATTTAAAATTGATAGGAAAAAAAAGGGGGGGGGGGGGCAGGGAAATAAATCCATCAAAATTGGCTCCGAAAGATGAAACCTTTGAAAGGCACATCTACGTGTAATTATCATTCAACATGTACCAAATGGCAAACATGTATGTGTAAGAGCAGGACAGCTATGGTGGTTATAAGATGTTGGTCTCTAATAAATTAGCATAAATCGTCTTATGGCCTGACTTGCACAATGAACACATTCAACAGTTACTTAACTCGGCACTTAATTTCTTCAAACTATGAATGAAATTCAAATTCTTAATCAGCATGCTCATAAAAACCATAAGATTACCATAAATGGTACATTATTTGCCCACTCAATGCTTAGTCATCGACGTAGGCAAGAGTAAGGCATGATTTACTTTGGAGATTACTGACCAACAACCTTGACCTTTCCTCAAGGTATGCAGTCTTGAATTAAACTTACTTGTCAGAAGCCATTATTTTCTTAATGGGCTGACCATGACCTTTAACTCTGACCTTTTAGATCCAACGATCAGTAGATTTCTTTCTAACCCTAAGTGCAAGTCATCCAAAGTTTGGTCTATGAACTTATTCTAGAACAAAAGATTATGTCCAAACAGATTTTTCAGCAAGTCAAAATGACCTTGACCTCTGAGGCCAAAATCAATGGGCTTCTTTCTTACCAAAAGTGCCAGCCCTTTACAATTTTCAGTCATGGTCATGGTACATGGTACATTTTTATGGGAAAACCATTTTCCTTCTTTCACTTACAGTGACTGTGATCTTTGACCTTTTCAACCCCAAAATCATAGGCTTTTCTTGTACTCAATGCTTAAGCAGGACTTGCATTTCAATTTTCAACATTTTTTTTGAAAGTAAAGAAACTATAAATTTTGCAAAATCTTATTTCTAGGAGCAATTTCTCTTACCAGTTACTTTTAATTATTTTATACTGTAAGCTAATTGTCCTGCAAGAAGAAGGAACTAAAGTGTGTGTGTGTGTGTGTGTGTGTGTGTGTGTGTGTGTGTGTGTGTGTGTGTGTGTGTGTGTGTGTGTGTGTGTGTGTGTGTGCATGTTTGTTTGTATGTGTGCATTTTCAAGATGTGGTAGACATTAGATATCAAACAACACTTTCATTTAGGTCCAGCTAGAATTCAAAAGAAGTATTTTATTACAAATTCTCATGGTGATATGACCATCCATTCAGAAGGAGTAGTGGTAAAAAGATTTTCAAAACGGTTGATGTGGTGGCCATACTGGTCATGCAAGTGGCACCATTTTCATTTAGGACCAACTGGACATCAAATGTTCATCACAAGTCTTCTGGTGAAAATTCCATGGCAATATGACATTCTGTTCAGGATAACAAGATTTTCATGATGGTTGCTATGGTGCAAACAGACATCAGATTGGCACCATTTTCAAGCTTGGTCCACGAGACAGAACAATAAGACTTTTAGTGAAAACCCCATGCTGATGTGACTATACATTCAGCAGGAGTGGCAATATAAAGATTTTCAAGATGGCCACTGTGCCAGTTAAATTGGAATGTGCAAGCTAGACCATTTTCAATTAGGACCAACAAAATATAACAAGATTTTTAGTGAAAATCCCATGTTAATATGACCATCCATTCTGTAGGTGTAGCAATAACAAGATTTTCAAGATCGCTACTGAAATAGGCATACTGGATGTGCAAGCAACCATACTGGACATCAGATCAGCAGCACTTTCATAACCTGAAATTAGCACCATTAGCGTAACTAAGAACTACAAGAAGTCTTTTTGCAAAACATCCCATGCTAATATGACCATGCATTCCGGTGGAGTAGCTATAACAATATTTTCAAGCTGGCTGCAGTGTTGACCATATAGGACATTAGATTGACACATTTTTACGTAGGACCAACTAGGCAGCACAAGAAGCCTTTTAGTGAAAACCACATGATGATATGACCATCCATTCAGACGGGTAACAAAAATGGTTTACAAGATGGCTATTGTGGAGTCTATACTGGATGTTCAATTGGCAGCATTTTCAATTAGGACCAACTAGAATCACAATAAAGTTTTCTGGCGAAAACCCCATGACAATAAATATGACTTTCAAAATCAGAGAGAGTAGCTATAATAAGATTTTCAAGATGTCTGCCATGGTGACTATACTGGATATCAAATCATCAACATTTTCATCTAGGACCAACTAGACATCATAAGAAGTGATGTAGTAAAACCCTATGTTGATAGGACCATCCATTCAGGAGGATTATTAATAACAAGATTTTCCAAATGGCCACTATGGTGGCCATATTGGAAGTTTGAGAAGCACTTTCTTCATTAAAGACCAACAAAAGCATGGGATGAATTTTTTTTGTAAAGTTTCAACATAATCCTCCAAGTAGTTTCGGTGGAGTTGTGATAACAAATTTGCACTAACAGATGTACAGATGACTGATAACAGGCTATCATCCCTCAAGCTCTCCTGGTCTATGACCTGTAGAGCAAAAATCACAAGAACAAATGAATTGTTTCTTTTACTGTATCATAACTGAACTCTTCATGTGCACCAAACTGGGGTATGTGATTCCACATACTGGATGTCAAATCTTGCATCATTTTAAGATCAACATTATAAGAAGTCTCTTGATCAAAAACCCCATGACGATATGGCCAGTTATACAGGAAAAACAGTGATAAGAATTTCAAGCTGGCTGCTGTGGCAGCCATATTAGACCCCACATCAGTACCATTTTCATTTAGAACAAAGTATACATCATAAGGTCTTTTGATGAAAACCTGATGTGAATATGACTTACCATTCTGGAAGAATAGCAATATAGATTTTCTAGATGGCTGGTGGTGGCCATATTAAATGTCAGATTGGCACCACTTTTATTTAGGACCAATTAGACATCATAAGAAGTCTTTTAGTGAAAACTCCATGTTGATATGACCATCCAATCAAGAGGAATAGTGATAAAAAAATTATTTTCAAAATGGCTGCCATGGTGGCCATAATGGACATCAGATCACCACCATTTCCATTTAGGACCAACATGACACAATAAGAAGACCCTCAGTGAAAACCCCATGTTAATACAACCATTCATTTGGGAGTAGTAACAATAACAAGATTTTCAAGATGACTCTGAAAAGTAACAATAACAAGATTTTCAAGATGACTCTGAAAATCAAACTAGCACCATTTTCATTGAAGACCAACTAGACATAATAAGAAGTCCTTTAGTGAAAACCCCATGATGATATTACCATTCATTCAGAACTAGTAACAATAACAACATTTTCAAGGTGACTCTCTGGAAATCAGATCTGAACAATTTTCATTTAGGGGTAACTCAACATCAAAGGAAGTCTTTTAGTGAAAAATCCATGTCAGAATGACCATCAATTCAGGAGTAGTGACAAGATTTTCAAGATGGCTGCCAGGTTGGCCATACTGGATGTGTGTGCAGCACCATTTTCATCCAAAACCATCTAGACCAAGAGATGAATATTTGAGTAAACTTTCGTAACAATCTTCCAAGTAGTTTAGGTGGAATAACACAAACAAAATTGTACTTACAAAAGGACATTGAATGACAGACATTTGACAGAAAACAGACAAGAGATCATCCCATGAGCTCTTCTGGTCTATGAGCTATAATGGAATAAAATGCAAAGGACAATTAAAAAAACCTCATGAAATTAATAGGTCATTTTCCTTGAAAGGAACTTTAGAAATTCTCATGCAAATAAAATATGTTGGTATCACAATTATCAGTAATCTGAAACAGAACCATCAAACCCCAAAAATGTTAAACCACTCCGATGACTAAGTTGAGCATCCGTCTCAAATGTGGGAATTCACAGGTTTGAAACCTAAACAAGTCATACCAAAAACTTATACAAATGTTGCAAGCAGCTGCCTTGCTTGGCACTCAGCATTAAGGTTAGTGTTAGGACTGGTCAGCCTGGTATCAGTATAATGTGACTGGGTGGGACATGATGCTACATGTCTTCGGCATGATGCACCAGTGCTAGACATTACTAGAAACTGCCACACTGCAGATACTGTAGCAATGTTACAATTATTAAAGCTATGTTAAAAATAAAAGAAACATGCATACACAAGAAATATGCACCAAGGCAACTCATTACTTTATGCCTATTAGCAGCTAACTTGTCATCTTTCAAAGAAAATGTCTAAGAATTATCTTTCGGTGGGGGGATTAGTTAAACATTATCAGAATATGCTTGTACAGTTTGGGACCACCACTCGAAAGTTTTACGTGCAGAACTAAAAAAAATAAACAATCAAGCAGCCAAATTTGTTACATCCAATTATGACTATACACCAGGAAGTACAACCTCAAACTGAATAAGCTGTCTTGGAGGCCTTTGCAGAATAGATTGGAAAACAATTAATAATTAAGGTTTAAAAAAAAAAAAAAATACAAATCATCATCAATAAATTATAAGATATGATATCTACTGCTCAAATTGACAGTTACAAATTTCATTTTTTTTCCCCCCAAGAACCATCACAAATTGATTATTTTACAACTGTTAATCATAAATACTGAATCTCTGTAAAACCAAACTGATGTATTTTCAAGAACAGTGATATTTCTTCCGAAACATGTTTCTTGTATGATGTTGTGCAGTGCATTAATGTTATTTTGATGCAGCACCAGACTAATGAAGACCACACATTAATGACAGGTTCATGAACAGCCAGTGTCACACACTGAATAAGAACATATTAGGGACAACCATTTCATTTTTAATGGATAGGATTATGTGACACAAAAACCAAAAGACAAAAAATACTGCAAGAGCAAATGTCATCAATGGCAATACAGCAACAGATTTTACACAAAATGAAGATAATATTGGAGAAGTATTTCCATACTTGTGAATAAAGTGTTTGGGAATCAAAGAAATGTCATGCTTCCTCTTAGAAATATAATGGTAGTACCCTAGCCCACCATTTATTATCAGAAGGTACATGTATAGTATAGTTCCAATGTAATAGGAAACATGCTAAACAGTTGATCCCAATGCAAAGGTAAATAGACTTGGGACTGGAGGGTCAGGCAATTTTAAGGCAGATTAGTCACTTATAGATGCATGCAATTTGGAATTTTGCATCATTTTCATATGAACTGTGAAATCAGATTACCCTGACATATATTTCGCAAAAAGTGCTTTCCCTATGTTTAAATGGAACAATCCTACAGAAATCAATGTTAAAGCAAGCTTGTTTTATGTTTCAGAACTGTGCACATCTATTTTTCTTAATTTGTGTACCTTATGAAGTGATTTGCTGTATTATCACCAAAAACTTTATTTGCACATAGATGCAATGTCTTGTGAATGCTGAAAGTTAAAAAAAAATTATGCACTGTAATAACTAATTTTTAAGCCGAAAAAGCCCTAATCCATATTCCAAGGGAAGGTTAAATAGAACAGTAATTGTTTCCCAACCAGAGTAAAATCCTCACTTTGATTATATTTCCAATGTGTCAATCAGTAATAAGAAGCATCACCATATCTAATTACCTACAGCAGATAGAAGGATTACTGATTGATGCCCAGTGAATGTAATTACATTATAAAAGGATTACTGATTGCTGTCCTCTGAATGTAATTACATGATAGAAGGATTCAAAGGATTACTTATTGATGCCCTGTGAATGTAACTACATGACAGAAGGATTACTAACTGATGTCTAATGAATGTAATTATATGATATCAGGATTACCAATTGCTGTCCAGTGAATGTAATTACATGAAAGAAGGATTCAAAAGATTACTTATTGATGCCCTGTGAATATGACTACATGCTAGAAGGATTACTAACTGATGCCCAATGAATGTAACTACATGATAAAAGGATTACAGATTGCTGCCCAATGAATGTAATTACATGATAGGAAAAGGACTACTGATTGATGCCCAGTGCATTTAACTACATACTGTTACATGATATAGATCAGCCTATGGAACAAAATCCCAATTTCACCAAAACAGGTCTTAAGGTTAAGACTAGACTGAAGAAATCTGATTGGTCACTTCTAAGTTGAACATAAATTTCAGTCAATAATAATAATAATAATAATAATAATAAATACTTTACTTGATGAGATAACAAAGTACAATATACTATTATCCAGTGAGACCCTCATGATAAGCAATTGTAAATACAGGAGAAAAGACAGAAACAAAACAAAAACAGCCCCAAAAATTTGTAAAGCAAGCTTAAATAACACTGAGTATAAAATCACTATGTGTAACTAAAGTGCATCAACAAAATAAACTGGAGGGCATGCATTTCAATATTTACAACAAATACTGCCCTTTGAGATAGTAGACATATGATTTTGTTTTAAACACATTTAGATTTGTTAGGATCCCAGACTTAAGCTGAGGTCCTGATTGAAGTTCTTTTGATGAAATCCAGGTCTGGTCCCATGAATAAAACTTAAATATTTAAGAAGAGTGTTAACTTGAGCTGCCGACATAACCTGGCAAATACTGATTTGATCAAACATCAAAGTTTCCATATCTTTGATTGCCTCAAACAATACGAAAGACTTTCTCATGCAAATTATCAATGTAAAGCTAAGAACTATAATTCCACTACCTTTAACTGTCCTTGTTTCCCATCATAACAACATTTTGGACACTCCCAGCTGTTTGGTAAGTCTTCATTGATGACTCCTTCGTTATCCAAATTCTCATATTTCTGGCGTAGACAGTTCAGGTGCACAATCTCCCAGCAAATGCCACACTCCATTAGTGTGGTTACACTCTCCCCAAGCTCATCTTTAACCCTTTGGTCTTCACCACAGATCATACAGACAGCAGCACTGGGGATTACCGGCTGCAAAAAGAATGGAGTACTTGGATGACTTCAAACAACACTATGTGCTACAATGCAGGGGGAGGGGTGTAAAATTAATCTTGAAGTAATACTTATCTGTCGATACTGCCTTGCTTAACTTTCACAGAACAGAACTACTCTCACTTAAATTGCAGAAATCTATCTTCCCATTAGATGAAAAGTTCCAAAACTTTTAAACAGAAAGAACACAGACCCAGTCCAGTTATCATACTCTTTACTTGGAAGCAGATTACTTGTGGTACATCAGAGTCGGGAGAGAGGAGAGAATTTTATAATAAGTATCACATCATTAAAATTAGTTTGACTCTTACCCACTACATTTTAACAGCATTAATACATTACCTGTCACTGCTGACACTGAAATATGCCAGTTCTGAGGGAGACTGAAGCCCGTAAGAAATGTTATAAAATGACATACTCACCCTTATGGTAGGAGTGTCCAACACTGTAAGCTGGCAACAGATTGGGTCACTTTCTGTGTCATAACTATTATGTCTTCACTCTGATATGCCAAAGACGGAAGGTAAAAGGAGAAGAAAGTAGTATGCAACTGCCAAAACATGGCTCTCATATCATCCTTCAGTGATGAATGAGGAAGAGGTCCATTAAGTACAAATAGGCCTGACTTAATGGGCTTTTAATTCTTACAAGGCCAAGTTCGACCCAGTGAGGGACTGATAAGCTCTCTTGATAGCTAGCAATAATCTACTTGAAAATGGTGGATTCTGAAATATCACTACCACTCGAATTACTTGACAAGATCAGAGAGATGCAGATCTGAGTAATGGATAGATCCTATGATAGGGTGTTAGACATGGCTGTCCTATAGCCCTTAACAGTAGAGACAAAGCATTCTCTCTGCTAGAACAGGAAGAGAAGAAAGTCCAACACTGCACTTTGTGAGGGACAGCTAGGATCAATATGCTTCCAACCAATCACAGAACATTCTCCACTCTGCATCACTGAATTTGGATGTGGACATCTCTCAACCTGGATGATGCAGCTGGCAACTTTGCTCAAGAACTCATACTGTCATGCTGTCTGCTCGACATAAGCCAAGTGTGAAGGATGAGAATTTGCAGGTTGCTGTGAAGATGAGACCCCCTGTGCCGAGACAAAAGGTCCTTCCTCTGAGGTAATGTCCTGGGTAGGTCTACCAGAAGGTCAAGCAGACCTTTGAACCCTGATTGTTAGGGCCACAAAAAGGCTATCAGAAAGAACTAAGCAGTGAAGTCCTTTGTGGAACACTTGTGAAATCATTCTGAGGGGTTGGAAGGTAGGAATGAACAGATGGTCCCACCCTAAACTGAAGATGGACACTGCCCAAGCCTCTGGTCTGGTACAGGGGAGACATAAAAGGGGAGCTTGTTTTTCACTATTGTCATGAACAAGCCCACTAAGGGTCTCCACCAGTCTGAATGGTGACTTACTTGTGCAGAAACCATTCCACAGGACTACCTTGCTTCTCCTGGACATAGTTGGCCTGCATATTTTTCTTGCCAGAATATGGCAAGCACAGATGTAATCCCCTCTGAGACTGCCCAACAAAGGAGGATTGAAACCTCCATACAAAGAAGAGGAGCATGAGCATCTCCTTGTCGTCCAAGGTATGCTATTACCAATATGTTGCTGGTGGAAACTATCATATAAAGAGTCCTTACTTGGTCCATAAACCCCTGAACAGCTGAGACTACTGCTCTCAATTACGAATTGTTTGTGATGAGTAGCTTCTTCCCAGAACCACGATCCTTTAAGAACAATCCCTCTGAGCTTTACATGAGCATCTGAACCCAAAACTGACTCATCAGTGTACAGGTAAGGAGTGCAGTTCGGGGGCATGCTTTGGAACTCTGGACAGAAAGTTGTCCCAACTGGCCCACCAATTTAAATGATGATGAAAATCTGGTCAGAGCGAAAACTGGGCATGCAGGGGATTTCTGTGCAGTCTCCAGTTTGCCAAAACGTGAAACTGGAAAGGATGCAAGTAAAGTCTTAATAGGGAACCAGGTACAATGTCAAGTTCAAGATCCCCATAAGGGATAGGTAAAGGCAAGCCTACAACATCTTGGCTTGAAGAGCCACCAAAAAAGCCAGGATTCTGTCTCTCTTGTTCAGTGAAGCACAAACTCACCCTAGACTGGTCTGAAGATTATGATCACATAAACAAAATCATGTGAATGGATTACAGTGGTCCCCCTCTTGAACGCCCCCCCCCCCGACCAGCGGCTGCCCGCTCCTTACGGCCAGAATCCGTCGGCACCGACGAGTTTGTGTTCAAAAGTACCCCTCACAAAAGGTCACCCCACTTAACGCTACCAGCATATTATTGCAAAAATATAAAATCTACCCCTCACAAGCGGCCGCATTTTATTTTGTAATATGTATCCAGAACCAGTATTTCCAGTATTTTTATTCATTACGGTGTTAAGTAATCCGATTTCTGTTTCCTGATGTTAGGTTTTCGTTACTGAAAGAAGTGTTGACTAAAGTACATGTACCACTAAGGTTAATATTATATCATTTATGCCTCACAAGAAGCCAGAGTTATTATTATATCATTTATGCCTCACAAGAAGCCAGAGTTATTCCATAAAGACGAGAAAGACTCGAATTTTAATCCATACAAAAAGGTAAGTACACGTAATCCGAGTAGCCTTACTGCTGTGTTATCATGACATGTCCAGTTTAGTCACTCTGATAATTGTTAAGATTACAATTATTGAACAGTAGTAACAGCTGAGAAGTGGCGGTATTGACCTACAATACACAAGTCAGTGGGAAAATGGTTTGATAGCCTTTATGGCTTCCCTTAGTAAGACGTTAAGCTTGTTCACTTTTCATAATTAGTGGCTGTTACTGACAATAACAGTCAAGATTACAAATCCTAACTGCTGCGAGGTGCTATTGTTCAGGTCAAATCTGTGTACATATCGAAGCCGTTTTGGCTTCTCTCACTTAGTGTAAAGAAATGTAAAAACAATAGGGTACCAGACTGCGACTAATGAATCATGTGACAAGATCGCTGCCTTTAAAAACACATGGCATTTTGTTTAAATGCAGAAAAATTGTTTTATCAGTCTTGTAGTTAACATTGATGATTACAACCGGATGTAATTGTCAAGATCATAACAGGGTCAGCATAGGCTAAAAATAGATTTTGTGCAGACATACATACAGAGAAATTAACCTTGAATGAAACAGGGTACCAGACAATGCCCGAAAAATAATGTGACAACACATTTATCGCTTCCTTTATGAAGAAGGCATTTCGTCCCCTCTACAAAAGTTTCATCTGCATAATTAAATCGCATACAGTTAGCAATATCCGAATAAATCATTACCAAACATTAACATGTCATCACGTAAACAGAGATGATTATTTTATTAAAAAAAAGTGGATTATTCTACTCGACGACATCGGGTGAGGTGGGGAGGGGGGACTTGCCGAACAATTTTAGGTTAGAAAAGACTCGAATAAAACAATTTTATGTTGAAAAGACTCAAATAAGCAACATCATAACCAATAAGGAGGGCATTCAGCAGCAGTGGGAAAATGGAGCAAATGGAAAGAGAATTATATATGTACCAAAATTTTAATGCCATTTTTGAATGGTTTTGCAATGTGCATGACAACACCTGCTCGCATATCACGTTTACACCAAGAATAAAAACTATTAATGCATATTCAGTTGAAATAAGGCTATTATTATAACAAGAAGAACCTTTTAATAATTAACGTTACTTTTAAACGAAGATATTAAATGCTTTGAAGAATGTAGGCTTCTTACTACGTACATTACATACACTTCTCACAAAAGATTTAGTCCCTCTCTGGAAAGGCCACCCTTCTTACAAGGTCACTTTCCCGGTGCAGAAGGGGTGGCCGTATAAGAGGGGGACCACTGTAGCTCTAATTTCTCCATGTTTAGAATTAGTTCTAGCCATGTCATTGTGATTCTTTTGTATTGATGACACATCAGTACAATAGTCATCAACTGGAATACCTTTGGCATGCATTTGGATTACTTGGAACTACTGGAACTAATAGAACTTTTAGGATTTTAGGAATTCATTCACCATAATGAAAGTTATTTTTAATTCTTTTATTTTGTATTTTAGGACAATAAATTAATATTTTAAATGATATAATACACTAAAATTAATTTGTCTCCCAAATCATGACAACCATTGGCCATATTATCTCGAAGTATTCAGTTTTATATCTAGTATTCTGACATCTTGAAAATGACATGTTGCTCACAGAGCGTTTGGTGGTCTGGATCAATTAAAAAATTTGTCAAGATTGAGGCAAAAGAGCTGGAGGAGTACTCACTGCAAGACACTGTCGGCTGATACATGACTGCTTCATTCTACCTGGTCCTCCATACTTCTTCATGTCTTTACAGAAGTTACATTCCCCACAATCTGTCCTTGTGCATGGCTCACACTTCTTACAACGGGTCCGTCTCCGTCGAATACTGGAAGCACCTGCTTTATCTCCCTTGGCATTCTTGATTTTCATACCAGTCCCCATGGAAAGTTTGTCCTTCTGCTTCATTTTGAGAAATTTCTGGAATAAAAGTTGATGATGAACAAAATTTTATTTCAAGATGGAAATTTTATTTCAATACTTTTTTTATTTAAAAAAATTAATAAACAGAAATGTGTCAATAGAACACAGATTTCCCACCACAGTGACTGAAATGACCTAAATGCAAAACAATGTTGTGGTGGGGCATAAAATACAAACAACTATAAATTCAAATTCAGACTATATATACACACAATACATATTGTGTACTTTATGTATATCATATTTACAATGTAAATTATATTAACTTCGAAAATACACATTTTGAAAGAAAAAACATTGTTTGCTAAAAAGTGAATCACAATTACTGATGAACAAAGAATTAACATTAACAAAACTGACAGAAGATAAAGCAATATTACAGCTGATTTAAATTTATATTATTAAATTTTCAAATGAGATGCATTATACATTATTTTCCACCAATTAAAGCACCAAGCCATTCTAGGTTTAAATAAAATGAGCCATGTCTTTAGAAAAAATAATTTTTTCCACCCCGTGGAATTTTTTCTCATGTTTTTTTCTCATAAAAACTGTGAACTACATAATCTCTGAAAAATACAGTCAAACCTGTCACTAGTGGCCATTCATGGGAAAAGACAAAACTGGTCTTTCCACATAGGTGACCACTGTAAACAGGTTAACCTTTTATAAATTGTTTTTGAACAAATACAATGCACCAACACTCTTTATTATTATTATTATTATTATCATTATTACATTATCAATATTGTTTTATACGCACTATACAATAAAATCATAATTATGGGTATATGTTTTCTCCAAAATTATATTCCGCACTTGATTACTGTATCTCACTCACTTTAATCCATCATATAAAAGAAATCATCACCAACTTACAGAAGAACCCTAAATTTGTTCATACTGTAAAAACAAGAGCAAAAGATGTGGCTTAGGTGAGAAGCCTGTGATGAACATAAAATCAAAAGAAACCATATATCACTATTCACTGTGACACCAACTGAAACTTCATCGGACTTTACATACCATTCTGAATCATAAATGACCCCTGACCCTAATGAAAACAGAGGTAACGAATATCTCTTCTCCAAGATGAACTTTACTCTTCACCAACAGCTTTACTTCAAAGGCAAATAGATGATGATATCTAACGATATAAGCATGATTACTGTAGCAGTGTTAAATGGGGTGTAAGATCACTTACATCAAAGCAAACTACAACTCAGTTTTTATGGTATTATAATAATTTTTGAAGCATTTTTTCTGAAACTTCATTGTTGTATTTTGGAGATATTAAAGTTTAGTGCAGTGGTGCCCATGATTCGATTCCAAGAGATGTACTTCATTCTGCGCAAGATCAGACTGTCAATGTACATGTGGTGGCACCATTATGTAACCTAACCTAAATATAACCATTGAACCAAACCCACTTGTTGTTCGTTCTTGTCATACTGGGATCACATCTTAATTAGAAAGGTATTTATAACTTCATGGCAAAATAAAAATGTAATTACTGGTGCACTGATACAAAATTCTAATGCAATACTGCATAAACAAACAATAATTAAAAGGCAAAAGGGAGGAGTTCTGTTACAGCAACCCACAAATGCTCAATTCTTGTCATCATCTGATCAAATTATACACAAATCTGAATTAGGCAGGAATGACATGAAAATGGAAAATTAAATAAATTTATCAACTTTTCAAACAAATTATATTAACTTGTAACATTTACATATAATAATCATACATGTCAACCCTAAGTGAGTATATGTGTAATTTTTGCTCATACAGTAAAACCTGTTATGAGCAACCTCTGTTATTAGCGACCACCTATCACGACCACAATCATAATACACCAATCAATTTTATTATATAAATGCTGTTTTGAGTGACTACCTGCTGAACGTTACCTGCAAACCACAATGCCTTGGTAAAATATGCATTTCAACACTGCTATGACTAACCACATAAAAAAAATGAGGATAAATTCCACTGACCTTTATTTAATCCTTGTAACAAGTGCACTGTTCTATATTTTAAATTTTAACTGAACCAAAGTAGACATAGACTGTACCAGCACTTAGCCTGGTTCCCGGCCCATATATAGCTACTGCCCATGTGTATAAGTAGGTCAGAAGACCACTCTATCCAGCACTATGAATGACCGTATTGTGAGAACAGTGACAAACACCATGACCTTTATGTAATCATTTGTAACAATGACTGCTTAAATAGTAAAGATTATTCTATCAAAACAAACGTAAAAATAACAGAACAAATAAAGGAGTCTGGCTAACGGTTTGTAAATTTGGCAAGTCAAGGATACAGCAACAGATGCTATAGACAGTAAACCAGGCTAATGTACATGTCTCAGATTGCCATTGTAGTGCTGAAGTTAAGGCAGTGGCCTTGTACAATGTTTGTCCTTATTCCCCTGGGGGTGGATGAGGTCTTTGTCTACTAAACCATCAAGTGAGAATTGTTACCAGGATTTGATTGACAGTGTTAAAACTCTGTAATGTTATGTTGCTTTTTCTCCTGATGTTACAGTGATTTACATCCCACACACCATGCTGTCATCTATTCAAGCTGGTGCAACTGGGTTACACAACTTCTTTACAGACTTAATCCCATTATATCTTCTGTGAATTAAGCCGTTGACTTCTGTCTCTGAATAAACGATTCTGTTTCTGGATGAGATAACTGTTTCTTTTTATTTCATTAACTGTTAGATATGCAATGCACATGTATAGATTTTTCATATTTTCCCAAAGCCTAATCAAAACCGTCTTTACAGTTGATATGACAACTGAGCAGTGATAATGTTTAACACCTAGCACCTTAATAACTATGACAGAACCTCAGACTAAGAAAAGAAAAATTTTAACACTGCAGAAAATAATTACTGTAACCGAAATAAGTGAAAAAGAGCAGACCACTTGCAAAATAGCGGTTTAAATGTCCGTAAAACACATTTAAGTGTTATAAAGGATTTCAGATGCTAATACATGTACATGTGATCTTCAGACGTAAATGTGATTCCTGTTTAATAATATCTTTTATTGCTATATAATTTTGTTTTCAGATGATGGTATACAATATTTTGGCAAGAACTATTAATAAAGAATAGAATATATGTACGGTGATTGTGGTTATTTTGAAACTGGACCTTGGAAACTGGTCTTTTTGTACAATCCTGTTATGAGATGACCTGTCTTGAGAGACCTTTTTTGTTTTCAGAGGAGCGGTCTCTCATAACAGGTTTTACTGAAAAAAATTTAAATGAATTTAGAACTTACAGCATGCATCTTGTGACATCTACTTTGACTTGTGGGTCAGCTTATACATAGGTCATGCACTTTTAATGTTTTTAACTATTCAGTTGGGCGGGGTCAGCTTATACACAGGTCATGCACTTTTTAATGTCTTTAACTACAGTCAAACCCAGTTATCTCGATTATGTCGGGGGTGTCAAAAAATCGTCGACATAACTGGGTCCCGAGATATCAGGGTTTAGTTGTCAAACCTATTGCAAAACAATGATTATGTATCTGACATACCAAAAATGTGGCGTTTTGTTTCTAAAAACAAATGGCATTTCTAATGCACAATAAAAATAATAGGTCAGTTATGCCCAGTTGCACAAAAAAATATTGGCGGTCTTTAAATGAGATCAAGCAACAAGTCGTACATTTTTACAACACTTAAGTATGTTCAGTGATTTAAAGTTGTTTTTCTTTCCCTGTGAATAGCCTCATCCCTTGGTAGCCTTGATAGTTTTCTTGTGCTGACCAAAATCTAGGCCAATTTAAGTACATGTGCATGTAGGACTGTACTTTGAAAAAAAAAAATATTTTCTTCTGTTTGTGTTGACTTGAACTAGTAGCAAAACGTAACTGACCAAAATTGTGCGTAAAAATCAATCGCTTTTGTTTGATTATCAGTGGTGAGGTTCTTTACACCGGTATGCCGGTTTTTACCGATAAAATTTGCCTCTGTACAGGAAAAAGATGAGACTGTCAGTATTCATGTACCGAAAACTGTAAAATGTGTTTAACGTCTTTAAAGTTAACTGTCTCAAGGTCAAATTCTGTAAGAAGCTGACGTATTCTACTCATATAGTTGTAGTCCCATGTCTCTCCCGACTTAGATCAGTGACCGTCGGCAACATCACAGAGTTGGCATGTCACTTTGATGGATTGCAAGGCTTTGATATTGGATTAAATATAAAAACAATTAAAATTAAAGCACTCTTCTTTCTGTTTCACAGACGTAACTCCAAGCAGTCACTGTTTGCTATGTTCCGTTTGCACTGAAGAATCTGCAATCATTGCAATCGACAACTTCATTGAAAAAAATAATGGACGCTATGGAATTTTTAAATACCGTTTGTGGTTTTATTTACTACTGTTTAAAACAAATTAATAACCATGTGTTTGTTGGGTGGAGGGGGGACCAGCTAGGTTTGGAATTTTGCCGATTTCTATTTATAGATGATTGTAAGTCATGTGATTTAGCCATGCTGATGGCTGAAGGCTTACACTTACACCAAGCTTGGAAACACTTATTAACTACTGATTTACTTCATAAAAAAACCCAACAAAAAACCCCAGCTCTAAACCAAAGTTGTAATTGTGTATGGATTAAGTTGGTGACTGACCATGACGATATTGGAATGGGATTACACTATAGTTTGTTCCACAAAGCATTGTGAATTTTATCCTATTTGTAACTGCATCATTAAATGTAGCTAAAAGTACCTAATTCGTTTTAAATACATAGTACAAAACGAATTAGGTATTTTTAGCTACACTTATTGATGTTGACCTGCTAATTTACCAAGTTACAGATAATATAAAATTTGTGATGCTGTGTGGAATGAACCATATTGTCCACAGGGGTACGTATCACTGCTTACAATTTACCTGTCATACATGCACTATACAATAACTACAAGGGAGGACACTTCTCTCCTTTCATGTGCAACCTATTTAAGAATAAATGCTGACATTTCAAGCTACATTTCACGTAGCGTAATAAATTTGGTACCAATGTTTAGCTCAGGCATTCGACTTTGTATGCGTATCCAAAGTTTGGCTTGCTAACATACCTTTAAGGAATGCCAGACCATTTTCCCATACTACTGCTCGACATGGCCATGATCGCACCCGCTTAATATGCAAGTGAAATCCCGCTGAATGGAATACTGTCCTCTCGTTAGTTAAAAGAAAATGACATCCTGCATTTCTTTATAACTTATTTTCATTTGGCCAATGAGAAGGCAGTATTAAATTCAGCACGTTGTTCAAGGCCATGTCGAGCAGTAGTGTGAGAAAATGGTCTGGATTTCCATTAAGGTATGACAGTAAGCTAAACTTTGGATACACATACAAAGTCGAATGCCTGAGCTAAACATCGGTACCAAATTTAATATGCTACACGAAATGTAGCTTGAATTATCAGCATTTGTTCTTAAATAGGTTGCGCAAGAAAGGACAGAAGTGTCCTCCCTTGCAGTTATTATATGATGATGTTCGTCCATCGGTGTTGATGAGAACCATTTAATGTCATCGAATTCACTTGGGGGTGGATCCGGAGATGGCTGATCAGTCAAATCCGGGCCCGGAAGCGTCTGCTGCAGTGGGGACATGGATGTACAGGTTGCTGACTGAGAGTTGTGGAACTGGTGTTCCTGGATTTGTGCAGAGCACGTTTCTCAGACGTGTCCACCAGTCTTTTCTGTTCAAAGGCTGCTGCACCAGCATTGACTTAACTGTGCCAAGCATATCAATCAGCAGCGACACTCTCCCAGCTTTCAGGGTCAATGCCAAAGTTCTTCAGCGATTCCTTGAAGGTGTCCTTGTGCTTCTTTTTTTGACCACCATGAGATTTCTTGCCTTGCTGTAGCTCTCCATAGAACACCTTCTTGGGTAGGCGTTCTTCTGGCATGCAGACTACATGGCCAGCACATCGGTGTTGTGCCTTGCACAGCATGGTGTGGATGCTTGTCATGCCGGCCTGAGTGAGCACCTCTGTGTTTGGTACCTTGTCCTGCCATCTAATCTTCAGCAGTTTTCTCAGAGAGCTCAGGTGGAAGTGGTTCAGTTTTTTAACATGGCGGCTATACACAGTCCACGTCTCGCAAGCATAGAGGAGGGTGGGGAGAACAACTGCTGCATAGACTTTGAGTTTGGTGGCAAGCTTGATACCTCTCCTATCCCAGACATTTGAGTGGAGTCTGCCAAATGCTATGCTGACTTTGGCAATCCTGGTGTTGACCTCATCGTCCATGTGGACTGCTTGTGAGTGGGTACTGCCGAAGTATGTGAACCTGTCCACATTTTTGAGCTTTTGGCCTTTGACAGTGACGGATGGTTCCAGGTAATCTATTCCAGGAGCTGGCTGATGCAGAACCTCAGTCTTGCTGGTGGAGATGGTGAGTCCGAAGTTGGTGCACGCTGTGGAAAAGAGGTCCATGCTGTTGCATGCCTGCCTCCATGCTGGCGTTGAGGGCACAGTCATCTGCAAACAGGAAGTCGCGAATGTTCTCAACCTGAACTTTGGTTTTGGCTTGAAGCCTCCTCAGGTTGAACAATTTCCCATCCGGACGGTATCGGAGACAGACTCCCACATCGCTGTTCCTGAAAGCATCCATCAGTATGGCCGAGAACATGAGGCTGAAGAGAGTGGGAGCTAAGACACATCCTTGTTTCAAACCATTCGTAACGGCAAAGGGTTCGGAATAGTTACCCTGGTCCTGGACTCTGGCAAGCATGCCATCATGAAATGCTTCGCCATTTCAATGAAGACTTCTGGACATCCAAATTTGGCCATGATCTTCCAAAGGCCTTCCCGGCTGACAATGTCGAATGCCTTAGTCAGGTCCACGAAGGTGGTGTATAGCTGGACATTTTGTTCCCAACACTTTTCTTGCATCTGCCTGTCATACAGTTATTATATAGTACATGTATGACAGGTAAATTGTAAGCAACGATACGAACCCCTGTGTATTGTCGTGGTGTTGACATGTGACGCTGTCCATTATGAACGCAGCTCCTGTAAAGGTCAGAAACACTTTCATTCAATTTCTTTACTCTAAAGTATTGTTTACAACATAATTTTCTCCAGTCTATGCATATGCATAAACCATGCATTGATTAGTTTGGTTGATTAGCATTTGTACCGGTAAAATTTGGTCTTGTACCAACTTTTTCCATCTGTGTAACAGAAACACCGGATCATTTGCTGTAAAATTTCTCCGAGATGGACATGACAAGTTGCATTTTGTCGAATTAAGCACGTCCACATGTCACTTCGGACTGAAACTTATGCCCGATGTAACAGGGTTCTCGACTTAACAGGGGTCGAGATAAGTGGGGAAAAATTGGCATAACAAAGAAGGATTTTTTTGGGACAGGATGAAAACACTTGACATGCACAGGTTCTCGAGATAACAGAGGTCGAGATAAGTGGGTTTGACTGTATTCAGTTGGGGGTGGGGTCAGCTTATACACAGGTCATGCACTTTTTAATGTTTTCAACTATTCACTGGGGGGGGGCAGCTTATACACAGGTCATGCACTTTTTATGTTTTCAACTATTCAGCTGGGGGGGGTCAGCTTATACACAGGTCATGCACTTTTTTATGTTTTCAACTATTCAGTTGGTGGGGGGGTTCAGCTTATACACAAACAAACTTATGCACAAGTATATAAGGTAGAAGTCAAAGCTGACTAGATTTATCACTAAGCAAGCACTTGTGGAATAGCTCCCTGCTAGATACAAAATGCAAAAACGAAATTATCAAGCAAATATGGGGAGAAAAGTCCTAATACAACAATGCTGAATCTCACTTGTCACATGCTCTTCTTTATGCGTTATAAATACATGATATGTTTCATAAAGATATCTCTTGCAGTTCCGGAAATTTAACAGGTCAATGTAATGGATAGATGGATGAATACAATTTGTAATAAAAATAAGCATAACTCTTACAATTTTAATCATCAGATTTCATTTTTTTAAAGGACACAATCTCTAGCCAAGATAAAAAAAAAGTCAGTTCATTTTCCAGAAGCTGTATCAAAGGATTCAGGAAAGATTAAATGGTGTAAGTATGTGACACAAGGGCAGACAGACAAGCTGACAAGTCAAACTTCAACTGCTTGTGGTGGGGAAAGGGGGGTGGATTATGACCATAGACTGCACTGAAAATATAGAAATATCTTAATTGTAGATGGATTCACCACCACCTTACCTGGATTCTGACTTTACTCAAAATCTGATCAAGTTGTGATGGTCAGATGAATCTGAAGGCTGGACAAGAGTTCAACACCAGATAAACTACCACTACTGTTTTGGGCATAAAAAGCAACATGAACCAGAAAGATGCATTGGGGTTCTTTTTTTTTTTTTACCTGTTCCTCAAGTAACAAGGGAATATGGACATGTCCATTATTTTTAATATTCTAGATGTACTGAAATATCCTCCATCTGTAACTTTTTCCACCTAAATTTACCAATTTGTTGATGTCAATCCCTTACCTTTGTATCTGGAGACCAGACTAGAACAGGTTCACCTGTGACTGCCAAGACTGGATCATCATTTTTGTGTATCTCAAGCAGCTTCTGTAATGCAAATCAGACTACTGTCAAGTGTTTCTCCTTTATAATAAACCCCGAGGGCTTTCAGGTGTATTAAGCAACTAATGTAGGCAGGAGTCTCAACGACACAGTCCAGACTCGTGACTAATCAGATAGAGTTTGATCTTGTCAGAATAGGTGCCAACCTTTAAGCATGACATACCAACAATTTTATGAACCTATGGCTTGCAGTACTCACAAAATACTGTTAATATTTAGTTTGTTAGGGGAAAGTAAAATTAATTTCACTCATTTAATAATTAATTACTATTACTGCACTGACCGCTCTGGTTGCCTACTGGTCTTAGCATCCACCTCAGGTGCTGAAGGTCATGGGTTAAACAAAACCCAGCAGAGTAACACCAAAGACTTATAAAACTAACAGCTTACCTGTAATTGTGAAACACACAACGGATTTTTTGGTCATGGAAGTTGGTATAATTAGGCATGAAAACAGGTTTTCACACTTTAAATAACTGACAGTTAGCAACTGCTCAAAATTAACTGAGATCAAAACACAGCTTTTGATTGCAACCTTTGATAATTTAGGTAATGAAAAGAAGCTTCCTAGGGCCTTTATTAGTAGCATCTACACCAGAGGTGTCAAACTCGTTTGCTATGGCTGGCCAGATTTTATAGTCCAAGTTTGTTCTAACTCTTCCAACCCAATCTTTGAAATTTAAACATACACATTGGGGATTAGGGTCTGAGTCAACTGCCAGCCAAAATGTTGTAATTTGCTGCCACTGTGTGGGACAGCATATGGTAATCACTTACCAGCAAGTATTGCATACTTAAACAATTTTACATAAAGACATACTCTGCATGAAATTGACAGGAAAATAATTTATTTTCTGAAAAATTGCAAGCATTGTAATTGTTATGTATTTCATCTGACAGATGAGATGCAACTACAGCGTTGATGAAATATGACCAGGTACTAGTCATCTGCATTTCAAAACATGACTACACAAATCTTGCAACCTACATCACACTGACATCAGAGGTCCAATAGTCACAAGATATCAAAGTAAAAGAACAAAAGGACACATAATTCTCAACATATTATTCTGAAAACAACAAGCAGAAACATGTCACTGTTGCAGCAACTTTAAGAAAGTCAGATTCATCATCAACAGAGCACGTTTCAATGATGATGTTGTTGTATCATGTGACTACCATGTTGACATGCACTCTGTTGATGTGTTTAGCTTTGTGAGAAACCTTTGGGTTTCACTGGATTATAGTAAACACAATCAAAATATGAAACGTTTAAACATAAACTCCAGTAAAATACCTTTATATACACCATGCCTCACTCATCAAAGATATTTAATCTGCAGACATGGAGTGGTCATTTTTGATATGCTCTAGTGACTGTGGCAGGCAGGGTGAAGCCAGTGTTTGGTTAAGAAACACCAGGGTGTTGGCCATGAAGACAATAAACCACTGATTACATGACATTTGTATAAGAAATTGCTGGATGGAAATTGGAATGACCATTGTGACTAGGTGACAGCTAAACTCAGATGACCATTTGGACAGGTTTGACTGTACATTATATAAAGGGAGAGGTGAAGCATGTGAAAAAATTAGGTTTCCAGTATGTTTAGTGTCAAAATATGCCCATAAAACCTTAACTAAAACAGGCCAGAAGATTATTAAAAAATTTCCATGCTCACTTGGACAACTCACCAACATGATGTCTGATTTAGTGTCAAAACCTACCCGAGTTCAAAAGCAAACCCAAACATATGGACATATACACACCATGACATATGGACATACACACACCGTGACATATGGACATACACACACCATGACATATGGACATACACACACCATGACATATGGACATACACACACCATGACATATGGACATACACACACCATGACATGTGAGGCTCTAACAGCTTAAACTGTCCTCAAGATTATTCAAACATTGTCATGCTCAAATACACACAACTCAAAATTCTGTCACCTGATTGGTTAGTGCTTAGACACAAGTCAGAAATCTGATGTTTGATTGGTCAGTGCTTAGAAATTAGTCAGAATTCTGACATTTGATTTGGTCAGTTCTTAGACATTAGCCAGAATTATGATGTCTAATTGGTCAGCACAGATTAGTCAGAATTCTGACATTTGATTGGTCAGTGCTTAGACATTAGTCTGAATTCTGATGTTTGATTGGTCAGTGCTTAGACATCAGTCAGAATTCTGAAATAAAAGTTAAAGCATGAGAATGTTTTCACAGTCTCTAGACCTGACACAGCCATCATTCTTCATTGCAAAACACCTCACCTTAATTTGCACCATAACAGCTTCAGGATCCAACAGGTCTTTTGGAATTCCTTTTTTAGAACTTGGTAAGCCTTCAAGCCATTCTGCAAGTCTAGTCAAACCTAATATCTCATACTTGGTCAAGTGTATGTATTTCTTTTTCTTCATAGGTTTATCTAGAGAAGCACTTTGTTTGATATCACCTTCAGATTTAATTAAAGTGCTTTCTTCTTCACTATTCACATCCAATCTCCCTGCCATGTCAGAAAGTTCTGTTAATGCTGAGGATTTCACATCTGTATTTGAACAAACACTGTCCGATGAAGATTTTCTCGATCGAAATTTGAGTGCTGCCGATGGAGATTTGGGTTGCCCAGAAGCTACACTGTCATTATCATCACTGCTTGATCTCCGCACTGATGATTCATCAATTCGTCTAAGTTCAATTGATACAGTTTTTGACAGTTTTGGTGTGCTTGGCGCCAACTCAATTGTTTCTTTTTTTATGTCCTCTGCCTTGACATCATCTGGTGGTGAACCTGATGCATTGGATTCTCTCTCTGATGGACAGGGGAGTGGTGAATCTGCTTTCTCTGTTTCTTCAAGCTTCAGTTGTGGTTTTTCAAGGTATGTTTTACCAGTCAAGCAGTGGACATACCTCTCCAACACATACCAACTAATCTCAGTATAGAATGGATATCGGAACTTTCCTGGAACCTGTAAAGGAGACAAATGCGTTTTTAATAGATTTGTTAAGTTCAACTAGTGCTCAATCTTACTGCTGTATCAAACTTTATATTATCTTACAAACTTATGATCTCAAAGCAGCCAAAATTTATATTATCTTACAAACTTATGATCTCAAAGCAGCCATAACTTATATTATCTTACAAATTTATGATCTCAAAACAGCCATAATTTATATTATCATACAAACTTATGATCTCATAACAGCCATAATTTATATTATCTTACAAACTATTGATCTTAAAGCAGCCATACTTTATATTATCTTACAAGTTTGTGATCTCAAAGCTGGCATAATTCATATTATCTTTAAAAATTGCAATGTGAAGCTGAATCTGGAATGTGAGCAAAATGAAGGCATTATCTTCCTGATTATTTAAGCTCAAAGTTACCAAATATTTTCAACACACTGGTCAAGTCTGTACGACTTTGTTGCACAAGCTGACCTACGGTGTTACCCCAGGGATCCCAAGAGAAGGAGTCACTGTGGGGAGCAAAAGGTCAAGATTTGGGGGACACAAGACAAAAAAGGTGTGGGAAACCCATGATCCCATGCTCTAGGTGCATCA
Source organism: Megalonaias nervosa (assembly GCA_016617855.1). Classification (NCBI taxonomy): domain Eukaryota; kingdom Metazoa; phylum Mollusca; class Bivalvia; order Unionida; family Unionidae; genus Megalonaias; species Megalonaias nervosa. The sequence continues at coordinate 24,794 of JAECUM010007415.1, read as the reverse complement.
CTGCCAACACAGGATTCCATAATTACTTGCACTTGAATCAGAAATAGTCTTTCAGTGAATACGGGTAATGAGATAAGGAGATGACATGTCGGAAAATTAGACTGAACCTACTGTAAACAAAATACTGGTTTATAAGAAGATAAAAATGGTGAAAATTCTTGGATGTTCTCGCAGTAATAATATATAATTCTTGTAGCTATATAACTTTCAGTCCTCAGGGCCTGACAATTTGGATGGTCCTAGGCCCAGGATTGATTACTGTTAGTTGTGGACCTACCACATGTTACCAGCACAAACCCCTGAATCTTTAATATTTCTTACTTGAAAAGCATGTGCTTTTTTAATCCTGAAATTATCTGAAGAAAAAAAAAAAAAAAGAGTCATAAAAGTGTACTAATGCAAGTCTCAACTGATAGTGAGAGACTGGTGGTATAGACTGTTGCTGGAATTCTGCAAATTAAAATGCAATACACAATCTCCAGTCAATGCTTGATCTTCATCAGTCAAATGTCAGTCTGTCTGTTCTCAACAATAGCTAAAACTAATCATCAACAGTATCAACTTACCATATGTTCTTGATGGATGACAATGAGTTGGTTAACTTTGGGTTATACCTGCAAGGAGCCAGAATCCACCAGCAAAGGAATCTGTCTGCTACAAGACAATATGCACTGCTGGACCTTAAATGTCCCATGTCCAAAAAGGACACAAACTATGATACAAATAAACATATTCAGACTTTCCAGGATTAGCGGAAAAAGTCTAGGCCATGGGTTAAGTATAATTTTTGTTCAGCCTGTACAGCATATGAGTCGGTAAACTGTTCAAGTATCTTATTCAAAGCCAGGTCCAATTTCAAAACTGACCCACTGATAGCATGGATAAAATTAATTAAACAATCCATCATCAAGACTGATTGCTCAAGCCTTTAAAAAACTGAGTGCAGATCAAAAGGAAAGGCTTGAATGTATTTTCAACACAGCATATGCAGTGATTAAAACTAGAAAACCTTTCTCTGATTTTTAGTTAGCAGACAACATTCAGCAAAAAAATGGTCCATATGTCTGTCAAAAAGTTTTCTTCAACAGTCTTGGCTAAACAGTTTTCCTAACTCCACAGTTTGCTCCCCAAAGCAGTTCTCAAAATTTTCAGCTGCATTCATTTTGTTATGTATTTCTGTCTTTCATTAATGCTATTGCACTGCAGCAAATATTCGCATCTGAGATGTAGCTGTTGGACTGGTCCTTGGCTTATGTGGACCTGGTCAACATAAGGTCCTACTGGTCAAAAGCAAATTTTTCAGGCCCTGATCCTCTAAGATGTCTGACTGATATCATACTTCGTTCATGTGTATCTTGTATCAAAAACAAATTGGAAAGAACCTGACCTACCATCAAATAATGATATGCTGTTACATAGTACAGGTAAATCAGGGTAAATGCAATTGATTCTACTTGTGATTTCAAGCAAACGACACAAATCCTGATTATGTTATCTATCTATAAATACATTGACGCAGTCACACTTGACTATTAAGCAACAGGTGGGGCGTGGTAAAAGATAAAGTAAAGATGGTAGCGATAGGACAGTCAGAAGAGTAATGACAGGAAAGGCAGAAGAAAGTAAAAGAGTGTCAGTGTACATTTTCGTCCCTTCATACTCAGTTCATACTCAGACTAATCCAGCTACCATAGCGGTAATGAGATAATAATGAACCTCAACCGGCATATCCCTGAGAATCACTAGGTCTTGCTTGTAGCTGATTAGTTCATTAGAATGTGATTTTGGAAAGCTCCTGCTTGTGAGATACCAAGTCAGAAGCTTCTGCAATTATGGAATATGGGTTTATGGTCTTCAAAGTTAGATGAACAAATGGGTAGATACAGTGATTTCTGACTTGTTTCTTGTACATGCAAGTAATACATTAATATATTAAATCAATGAATGTCTACCTACAATCTTGTCAAAAATGGCAACATGTTTCTCATGAACTGTTCCATGGAAATCACATCAATCAGTTTCATCTAGTATGAATTTTCAAAAATGAGATTCTATTATTAAAATAAAGAGAGATACACTTTGAAATGTTCTTCGAAAATTAGGCAAAAATTACTACTTGGACACCTCGACAAGACTGTAGCTATAAACTCATCTTTCACTGATTAACTGATTTATTTATTGTTATGAACTTGCATGTGTTATGTCCTCAATGGCTGACACTGAAAGCTGCTGATCAATGTTGAAACTGTGAAGGAAATTGCCACCAAATACCAGGGAATCCTTTGGCGTGTATACAGCATGAATCCAACCTGAAATACATACAGACACTCAATGTTTTAACGTTTCAATTCATCCATTCATCTACCAATCAAATAATGCATCAGTCTACCTATTTCATAATAAGAAACTGCAAGTACAGAGGAAACCAGCTAAAACACATCATAATAACATCAATTTGGATACAACACGATCAGCATATGGCTAATGTGATTCTACAATAATTTCATGTTTTTTGAAGAATGACACGCATGATATTAGCTTGTAGTCAGAGATTAATGGATATTTTTCACTGACAGGGTGAAAAACATTCATGAGTGGCAAAGCCACATGTGAAAAAGGCTAAGTTTTTCACCCACTCATTGAAACATATCCATTATTTGCTTGGAACCAGCAAATTTTCTTTTTATTTTATGCTCAAAACGTATTGGCTAGCAATATGTATAACAGACTGAAGTAGCTGATTTCCTGCCATATCATGCATGATAATGTCAGCTGTGTGCCTTTGATGTTCTGTGTTTTGTGTATATTTACATGGAAAACATCAGTAATAACATAATTCTTTTTCCAATTCAAGGCAAAAGACACACACATACATTTGAAGAAAAAATAAAAGCATGGTATAGGATTTGAACCTGATAAACTTGCTCAAGAGGTGGCCATATTTACCTCTAGATTAAGCAAGTGACAAAAACTGGTAGGTCAATTTGTTTAATCATGATATTATCTGAAAAATATATACATATTTTATATTTCACTCCAGTGAATTATCAAAATTATTTTTCTTGGAAAATTCCACTAATTCATGGGATAGCACCAAAAAAAAGTGTTAGTGCCAAAATAAACAATAGGTTGATTTAATAATTTGTCAATATGTGCCATATAATGAGTTATCACTGCTTCATTCTTTATATGAATTAAGATGTTAAACATTTCCATTTGTGACTGTTCATTTCAATTGCGTCAATAATCACCCACTGCACTTAGATTTAGCTTATCTTTGAAAGATGTCAGCTCTTTATAAAGCCGACAATTGTTGATCTAATTATTATGAAACCATCAACAATAAAGCCATTAAGTCGTCTTTGTGTTTATCTTCAATGCATCCTGTACACAACATTGTGCAATCCTGGGTAAACAATATCCAGTGTGTCTGCTCAAACTTTCCTCATCTGAATTTATAAATCTATTAAGTTACCTACCTAATAAAGTTATTGCCAATCATCAATATCAATCTCACAGCTTAAGGTTACTGAAATTGTCAGGCACTACTTAATAAAATCTTTAAAAACAGAAATCCCCAATCACATGACTCAGATATGTTGTCAATCATCATGCAATTATGCGACCAAAGAATCATATTGTTCATTCCTGTAAAAAAAAATTCTGCTTGTTTGCTAACAATATTTTATGCTGCAGTCGAAGAATTATTCTTATGGAATTTAACTTACAAAATTCTAGCAGTTTAAAATTTATAAAAATATACAGGCATAACCTGATATGTCAACATGTACACCAGCATACAAACTGAGTCATAACTGTTTACTCTATCTTTACTCAAGTTATTTTTGGGTTTTTTTGCAATGAATTCTCTTCACTAAATACTTATTTATCAGCCTCATCATTATCTTTCTCACTATCATTATCTTTTATTGCTGACATATTTCCCCTAATACCTGAAGCATGTAAAAAGATGATTTATTATTGACGTTCTCCTTGAAAAAGAAAGCAAATAGTTGGTAATTTATGACTCTCTGATAAAATACACAAAGGAAAGCAACTCTTACAGGTCAACTCCCCTTTCTACCTGCTCAGTGGCCACTGTTATAGCTGGACGATACAGTTTTTTTTTTTTTCTTGAGCAAAACCTTAATAGATGCCAACATTGCTGGGAAGGGTGGAAGGGATTATTTGCAATATGATCAAATTATTATCAGAGAAACATAATTTACTAAAAGAAATTGACTTTCTGTCAAATACATTACCTGATCACAAAAAAATTAAGAGAATACGTGAATGGAGGAGGAAAAGATGAGCATGCTATCTCTACCTGCATCACCCAGCATGATAGCTCCACTAAAATCATGAACTTCACCCAATGTTAGTTTAGCACAACAAGAGTCAATTTGTTGATACACATGCACAGAATATCACTGTGATTCCATACTTGATCGTCATCTCCCCATTACAAGCTTCCCAGGTCAATCCAGCAAAAGTGGCCAATTCATGTCTAGGTCAAAGGTTGTGCTTTCATGCATGGGTAGTGGTCACTGACCATGCAACTACCACTAACAGAACAAAATTTAATTCTTCCTTTTGTGAGGCCATTTCACACATATGCAACAGAAAAATGGAAGCTAAAGAACAAATTGCACATGCCAGTCAGCTGACTCTGCTATGTTCTGAATTGAGACAATATGTTCAAGAATAGGTTCATGGAAGTCACTGGCATTTCATGAGCTGAATATTAATTACAATACCTGATTAAAAGTACTCTTATTTAATAACTCCATTTAGCCAAGCAGCACTTGTGGTGTTGTTTTGTGCATTCCTCCTTTCAGTGGTAGGAATACTTGTTTACAGTTGATACTGATACTGTTCAAGCATCTCAGGTAACATCTGATGGTACATGCATAGTCCTGCAGCATTGCTTCCCTCGACAGATCAATCTAGGAGAAGGAATGAATAGTTATTGTTGGCTGACTAGCTGTTCTAAGGAAGAAACCAGGTTGTGTCAATAGAATGACCGAACCAAAAGAACTGAACTGCAATTAGTTTGGATCTACAAACACTGTATGTAGCTTGCTCACTCTGCATGTTGTAGTACTATCATATTTTGCAAGTCATGTATAATAGTTTCTTCAATGATGGGAGAAGACAATGGTTCAAACTTCAGATGAGTTTGACCCTGTCAAAACTCGGGAGAGATTCCACTGAGGAAAAATGTGAGTGAGTGTGGTCCAGATACATCAAAATTGGATTGCAAGTCGGAGATTACCTTGTTGCTGCCAAAATCATCTCTTTCATGTAGTCTGGAAGTTTCTGAGATCGTGGAATAGTATGCCTTGATTGTGAGGGGCTAACTTACCATCTTCATGACAAAGAAGTTTGCCATTGGCAAATGGGTGATGAGACTGGTGTGATATCATGGGTGTGACATCAGTCGCTGACAACACATGATTTCCCTTTGTATGGTCTCAAAGTGGAAGATCTTCTGCTGTTGTAATCCTCTCCACAACTTAAGCTCCAAACTTCTTTTCAATCAGGACAGCTCTGAAAGAAGCCCTGAGTGAAAGAGTTCTCTGGACATGGATGGAATAGTGGCGATCTTGATTGCTTGAGCAGAATGGAGGTCACTATGACTCAACTAGGTACATCTGTTGCTAAATCAAGCAAATTGTTGATCCACGTTGTTTCATCTTACTGGGGTAATGGGAGCTATTATAATCTGTGCCCCTCATTTCTTAATCATCTTCATAATCAAAATTGTGAAAAGGCGTATCCTCTCATTTGATTAAATGAGCAGGTATGGCCAATGCTTCTGGGATTGGGGAGAAATGAAAAGGAAATATCAAGCATCAGTTAGACAACTCTGTATGAATCAGTTGTCCTCCCTTGATAATGAGGTGGCCAGGATATTGAGCTGGCCAGTAAAAACTGTTGGACTTGATTATTACCCAAAATCTTGAGTACCCATGATGGCATCCTTTTCTGTGAGGCAAAGATCTGATGGTTGCTCCCCCCTTCTAGAAGTATGTTGCCAGAACCAAACTGTCCATCATTACCAGGATCATGTCTCCAGGGATATGTTTTACCCAGGTGTGGAAGGCATAAAGAATGGCTTTCATTTCCAAGAAGCTGATATGAAGAACCATCTCTTAAAGAATCCACATTTCAATGACAGTCACAGGTCCAGTAGTACTGGCAATCTATCTGGTCCATCCTTACAATAAGTAGGCTGATGAGCTGTAAAATATCTTCCTTGCCATTCAATTATTTGTTTGATGCTTTCTCTGAAGAATGAGCTATTACACTTTTAATGCATTTGTGAGAAAGACAAGTTAATATGTGTTAAGAGTTCCGTATCTAGATGGACAAAATGTTCAGAAACAGATAAGGTCAGACTTCCATACATTGATTATACACCCTGAGCGGTGAATGATGGAAGTAAGGTAGTTCATGTCATGAACCAAAAACCATACTAACTGAATGTTTTTGCAATATATCATCAAAAACGACCATCTGCTCTGTGAAGGACATCTGAACCGGGATATGAATTGGTTTAATGTTTTCTTAAAGTTACAACTTCATTGTCTTGGTTGATGCCTTCTCTAATGCATGAAATTTATTTTAACTGTTTGGGAGGAAGATGCCAAACAGATATATGTAAAGGGTTCCTTAGGACCAAAAGGTTGAGAAGGGACAAGGTCCTACTTCTCTACATTGCTTATTCACCATACAATTTGGAAAGTAAGATTGTTCATTTCATGAACCAAAAACCAAATTTATTGAATGTTTTTGTGGTGTGTCACAAAGGAACATCGCTGTCCCTTTGGCAGACATCCTGAACATTAGTGAAGGCCCAAGGCTTAGAATGGAGCCCATATGACTATGTATATGGAAGTAGTGTCAGACATATCAATACTGATCACATATTTATTGCAAATCCATTGCAGATCGAACTGTCACTGGACTTCAAGACGAGAAATGTTCTGAGTAGAAGACCTGTCTGTGAGGTTTTTGTACTATCTACACCATCCTTTACAAGCAGGTTTTCTTGTGTAAAAAATCCCCCTTTATTGGATCACATGAGAGTTCCTTCAAAAAGGTAAGACGATGAAAGTGGAACGGTTCGGATAATAAAATCTGAGGGCCACATTCACTGTTTGGATTGCCTATCATTCTGCTAGTATGGCTGGTTCATATCTGTCAAAAAGGAAGTAATCTGGTTCTTAAGGTGGGTTACCAGTGCGTCACTGATGATTGATAGAAAGCCTGGAGAAGGAGAAAATGTGTTCCTCCCTCTTCCCTCCCTGCCTACCTTTGAAAATTGGAACATATTACATGTTGTTGCTGAGAACCATCACTGCTTAATCTCTGGTGACAATCACCCCTTCTCATGTATGTTCCCTAACAGGGTCATGCTGAGATATTATATTGCTCTGAAAGATTAAGGGCAACTCTTATGCCTCTTGCATTGTCAACTCCTCAACCTGACACCCCAACAGAAGTGGAGAACCGAAAGGGAGGGAGCACATAGGAAAACAGCAATGATTAGTGGCCTTTTTGGAAAAAAAACTGATCAGATGCATGATGTCCAGTAGGAAGTTTATACGATCTTGCTAACGCTGATGTGAAATTAAAGACTTGTCCGTGCACTTTATCACCATCTAGTCAAGGTGCATGTTGAGAAAATATCTCTGTCTGTGACTTTTTACCAGTGAAGTGAGACAGCAACATGCAACTAACTCACCATAAAGAAGCTCTTACATTACCAGGATTGTGACTGCTCCAAGAAATGCCCAGTAATTTTTAAAATCTATAACCACTGGAAAGATTCTGGTTGACAAAATATCATCTACATCTACCGAGACACTGACGTTGTAGGTAGAATGGATTGAAAGTGGAGGATAGCATTCTGATGAAGGCAAAATCCTATAGATTTCCTCTACTGTTGCCATGAATTAAATTCCATCCATTCCACTGTCAGAACAGCATGCCCCAGCATTTTGGTTTCATCACCATCATCATTAGAAAATGATAATAAAGTATCATCATCAGCATGCATAATCATTTTTACCATTGGATATACTGTCAGTAGTGACCGCATTATGGAATGCCAGTATGGCTTGGTCGGTAATGCCAGTTTGCTATGAATTTCTTAGCATGGCACAGATTAGTCAAGTTTTTTAAGTTTTTATACTGGCTTTGTTACCCCATCACTGGAATATATCATCTTCTTGATGGATGGTAACATGGTCCTGAGACTGGGTATCAGGGCTGAAATAGATGAATCATCAGTAATAGTGTCATGCTGGAGGCAATATGAAATAATACAAATAATACAAACATTCCAGCATTATAGCTCACCCTCCCTTCTGCAATATACCACATATGGGCAGAGTTTGACTTGCGAGTTGTCCCAGTGATGTCCCTGCATAACATCTTGGATTATCAAGCTGTTGTTTTCAGCAAAGTCCATCAAGAAAGTGGCTATATCCTGAGCAAGATCTTCCTTCAGTTTGCTGATGTTACTGGACTGAGATCTGACAATGAAATGGCATTCACGGATACCATCATATGTGTCTGTGGTTCCAAATCCTTTATGTGTATACTGTGTATATTTTTTGTAACCATAACCAATTTTATATTAATTATGCATGCCAGTGATTAAATGAAAAGGAACTTAATAATTTGCAAACATTTACAGGGGTTGTTTGCTTCTGATGGTATTACATATGCTGATTTTCAGCACTGGTGCAAGCTTGGAATAGGGGGTACAAACACAAAATGATGTAAGGGTAAAAGTACTGTGAGACACAGTTGAAATTTCTTATAAATACAACTAAAATATGTATCCTGATCATATATAAAATTCATAACTAGGTAACTGACCACATGGTCAAACCACCTCTGTTATGAGGGCACAATTTTCACATTTTGTGATTTATCTTAAGTTTCAGCTCCAGGTACAGCTTAACAATAAACTTGATTCAGAGGAGATTAATTTCGTACAATCCCAACAGGTATAGTTTTCATACAAAAACAAATCTGGTGTCCATGATGGATGAGAGGTTGCTACTTTAAATTCTGGAGAAATAAAATCAGTAGTAAAAAGACTAACTTTGGGTGAATATCTCTACCAATATCTGAATTCTGACTCCAATTCCCCAGGCCATAAATATTTAACATTGTAAATTTCAGCCTGATATCAGCATAGTTAAAAAAAAATATGTGCATTTGAAAACCCTCCATCGTAAACTGATGGATTTGCAACAAAAAAAAACTATGCTAGAACTCCCCACTTCAATGGGCCATAACTTTTTAAGTACTTGGCATGTTTTCTTACTTAAATTTTGCATGCAGCCATCATTTACTGAGATGTACACCAGGACAAAATTTCATGAAAAATATGGATTTTTGATTGATTTGGTATGGAATGACACTATAGTTGGATAAAATTGCTTACAAGAATATGCTAAACATGTTCTTGTGTCTCAGCTATAAACCCAATGCTTTTGTTAACTGGTCAATCCTACCTGAAGGAATGATGAAGGTGTTGCCAGCCTTGAGCTCAATTTTCTGGCAATCCTGGATGTGATCGGCAAGGAAAGTATCTCCCTGTTTCCCTGACAATACCCAGTTTTCATATATTTCCTGATTCCGAACTGTCGGGGGTATCACCCAGAACACCTGGAAAGGCAGTTAGCTTTTAATAAAAGTGCGATGTACCTTTCCATCACACTGTCCAGCGAAATCTCTCTTTCTCTGATTGTCTCTTTCACAACAAATATCTAAATACATCTGAGTATTCAGATTAAAAGCATTTGAAGAATGAGCAAAAAATATAAACTTTTCTGGCCATACACAAATTTCTAGGAAAGATACACTATATCTGGCCAATCCAGCAGAAACAAGCAAGTGGCCAGTGAATATCTCTGGAACATTATGTGGTAAAAACTGCTGACTATACAACTGTGTCTTTCGTACAGAAAAATTACATCACCGACAATAATAAAATCTGATCTTACATGCTTTAATATAACTTTATAAAATCCATTTGGAAATTGTGCTGTATTTCTACAGAAGTATGGAGGAACATGTATAACTGGTGTTGTAGTCTATCAATAAAAGACAAATCAAATGTTAGATTAGAAAACCCTGTATCCAGTTTTTGAAGACTGTTAGTTCCATTAGCTGTCAATGAAAGTACAGAATTGATCTTTGACAAAATGAAAGCACCTTATTATGCTGCATAATGCAAATTACACTGTTATAATTATTTCTAGTTCAGCACCTACTTCATCCTAGCTTATCTAATTTACAGTTCTCCACAACAGAATTCATTTGACAAGTACATAGCAAGTCATGTTAGGTATAAGATGTCAAAGGAATTATTGAAATGTGATTTCTCAAAAGCAATGACAAATTTCTTTCCAAGTCAAGAATGTAGTTTTGGGTCTAACAGTAGTTTTAGTTGTGTAATACTTACCTGTTACTACCACTTTACTATCCTTTTTTGGTGCTAGTTCCCAGTCCAAGGTGAATTCTCTCCTCCAATTTCCTCCAATAAGTAATTGGAGGTCTAGAAGAAAACAAAACACAGTTCCAGTCTGATACCTGAAAAACTTTTGTTATTTGGAATATCGTCCTTCTCTGACTTGAACCTATACTGAAAGGACTTCAGAGCTGGGAGGGAGAAGGGAATCTAGTAATAATATAAGGTAATTACTGGATAATTAAAATTTAGCTTTACCTACAACTACACTTTAACAGCAGTCAGATATTAACTGTTATTATTACAATGCTGACTTTTCCACACAGAGGGAGGCTGATGACCCCATGCAGACTTCATTCCAACCTGTGAACTCAGGCCATTGACTCTTACTTTTCATCTTTGGCAAAAAAAAGTTTCCTCCATGGCAAAACTGTAAGGGTCATAATAAAGATCCAAGAAAATAAAAATAAAGGATTGTCAATGTTGATATTGGACTAAATTCAGTGCAGTTCACTGTGACTGAAAAAAGTCTACTCACTGGCAATGACTTGCCAACTTTGATTAGCTTGGGAACAAATTAAGACCACATGCTTCATAACCAGTGAGGGCTGTTCCATTTAAACATACACATGGTACCCTGGGAAAGAAGTTTTTGAAAACTATATTCAGTGATTACTCCAAATTCATATGAAAATTACATAAAATTCTAAATTGCATTTATGGTAATTACTCCACATGAATAGTGACTTCCCCAGTTCCCAAGTATGTTTTACTGAAACATCCTTGATAGAAATGTAAGATGAAATCTTCAGTGAAAACACCCAAAGTAGTGTACAGAGGAGGAAAAAGTGTAGACTAAGATATCCAAAATATATTCTGGAGAGCAATGATTACCTGAGCATGAAGGATTAAAATACCAGTAAGGAAAGCTTACAATAGAAGAGGTTGATATAGAGATATTATTGCAGAAATTAAGTCGACAACACAATGATGTGATATGTTTGAATTTCTTGAATTAACAAGATACAGATTAGGTAACTGTTACTGGATTTCCTACATGATCCCACTTTTCAACTTAGTAGGGTCCACTAGGTCAAACTTTTACATTTCTGAAATGAACACTGCCAATATAAGCTGAGTGAACATGGCATCTGCTGTCAGTATAATGTACAACTGCAGAGCCGATGAGGCCTTGACAACTTGCTAGACTTTGTAGGATGTACTACTGCAGACCAGATGAGGCCTTGAAATTTTTTTGCCAGGCTTTGTAGGACATACTATTGCAGACCATGTGAGGCCTTGACAACCTGCTAGGCTTTGTAGGATGTACTACTGCAGACCATGTGAGGCCTTGACAACTTTGACAACTTGCTAGGCTTTGTAGGATGTACTACTGCAGACCAGATGAGGCCATGACAACTTGCCAGGCTTTGTACTTCTGCAGACCAGATCATACCTTGAAAACTTGTCAGGCTTTGTACTACTGCAGACTGGATGAGGCCTTCACAACTTGCCAGACTTTGTACTACTGCAGACTGGATGAGGCTTTCACAACTTGCCAGGCTTTGTACTACTTCAGATCAGATGATACCTTGACAACTTGCCTGGATTTGTACTACTGTAGACCAGATGATACCATGACAACTTCTCTGGCTTTGATATTCATGCTCTGGCTCAGGTGTGATACTGAACAAAGAATGAAGAAAAGGTGGAGCGAGACTGCCAGAATAAAGCTTTTGCAACATCATCCAAAGAGGAATGATTAATAAAAGCCAAAAATGCTGCAATAGCCTAAACTTCATGGGCTCCGATTCTCATGAATTAAAGATTTTGAGACTAATAATCTCTTTAATGGTCAATAGTGGATGCCACATTACCGAAGTGCCTCTGAGAGAGAGAAAGAGATGATTTCAACCATTTTCTTTGTTTTCTTTGAGGCAAGCAAAAATGTAAGACTCTAACAGGACAAAAAGGTTTATCTTGATCATCCTTACCACAAACATGGTCAAGACCTGGGATTTCAATTTGTTCAGGTGCTATGGAAGACAGCTAGCTTTTGTCCAGAAAGTTGTGCTGTGAGACCATGAAGACAAAATCATAGTTGCCACTGAATTGTACGAAACCCTTTTCCATAGAGAAGGCATGAATTTCACTCCTCCTTCTCACTGATGCTAGCTAGAGATGGACAACTTTCTTTAAGGGTTCTTGAAGAAAGCCTTACTCAATGTTGTTTAGATAACTAAAGAACATACTTAAGGTTCCACTCAGGCATTAAAGAAAACACTTGCCTCTAAAGCTGATAATACCAAAAAAATTAAGGGTTAAACACTATGGTGGGTCCCCAGCCAGTACTTGAAGGTATACGAGAGGGCTGCTCTATAACCCTTACAGGTGGAAAATGAGCAATCTTTTCTTTGAAAAGGAGAAGAAAATCCCCAACTGAAGTCGGAGAGGGGCAACAATTACATCACCAATTACAGAATACCTTCGCTTGGCGCCATACATTTTATAAGTAATCTGCCTTCTAGCCAGAATACTGCAGTCAGCAACTCTGCTTGAAACATTGGTCTTGGCAGACAGATCATATGAGACATATAAGGATAGCTGTGTAGGAGAGAGACTCTGTGCAGCAACAGCATATCCATCCTCAGTGGCAACTCCTTGGGCATGTCTACCAACAGGTCAAGGAGACTGTTAACAACTATTTGTGCCAAAGAAGGTTATGAAAATGACCTGTGACATCTAAGACCTGACTCTGTGAAGAACTTGACAGATTATTCTGAAAGGTAGGAAGGTATATGCATAGTCAATCCAACTTCACTCAGAGGGCATCTACAGCCCATGTACTCCATTCTGGCACTGGAAAACATAAAGTGATAAGTTTATTGCTGAGACTCGTTGCAAAAAAAGTCTGCCACTGACCTCCCTCACAATCAAACGAGGCCCTCAGCTACCAAATGGTGCACAGGTCATTCTGTGAGCACTGCACATCCTTACCTGTTCAAGCTGTCTGTCAGAATATTTCTCTTGCCTGAAATAAGAGACTCTGAAAGTGATCCCTTCCAAAAGCTGTCCAATGAAAGAGGTTCTAGACTATGAAGCAATGAGGAGCATTCATGTCCTTGGCATCTGAGGTGTGCTACAAACTACATGTTGTCTGACAACCATAACACATTTTTTTTGTAGGGGTGGGGTGGGGTTGGAGGGGTTTATATTGATACGCCCCTTTAGTCCAAGCAAACCAGATTGCATTTCTAAGTTGTTAATATACAGGAAAGAATAATGCCTGTCCACAAGCCCTGAAGGATTCCCCTTCTGTTGATAGGTTAGCACACAAGCCGAACATTTTGAGGTGTTAGTACACAGAAAGAGGTTCAGGGACATCTATCAGCACTTCCTCCAGGAACCTGTCCTGGTTTATGTATTTGCTGAGAAGGAAATGAAATATGGATACAAACAGAATCCAAATTGAAAAGAGGTCCCTGTAACATCTCCCAATTTTGCAATAGAAACTGGAAAAGCCTTGCATGAAGTCTTCCTAGAGGAACTAGGTCTGCTTCTTTATTCAGACTCCACAGATGAGACAGGAAACAGTTTGCACACAATGACGTCATCTCACACTCTATTTCTGAGGGCAGTAACTGTGTGACCCTGTCTTTAGAAACACAAAACTTCCCTTGACATGTGACAAAATGCATCCCCACAGGTGAGCTGAGTAAGATATGCCTCAGAATATCATGTTTCAACCAGTCATCAAAATGCTGGATAATGGACACTGAGCTGCTAATCACCCTGGGGGGTGTGTGTGTGTGTGTGTGTGTGTGTGTGTGTGTGTGTGTGTGTGTGTGTGTGTGTGTGTGTGTGTGTGCGCGCATGCATGTGTGTGTCTGTGTGATTTTTAACTTTTATGTAGCTTTAATAATTTTTCAAAACAATCTTGTCCAGACAAGAATTTTAAAACCTCCTTGTCCAGAGAGAACTGCAGGAATTCCCTATGGGACAGAAAGATGGAGATGTGCAGGTAAGCATTCTGGAGGTCTATGGAGACTCGTAACTCGTTTGTCCATATGGCAATCCTGACTGAGGCTGAAGTCTCCCTCTTGATGGGCTCTTTGTAAAAAATGTGTTTCTAGGGGAAAACTGAGGATAAAGTGAAATTTTCTGCCTTTTTTGGAAACTAGAAAGATTTGGGAATATGAGTGTTTAACACCCTCTCATAGCCCTTCCCGATAAGGATGTTTACCTCTTCCCAGAAAGATTCCAGATTGGTCAGGTGAAAACAAATAGGGTTCCCTGATGCTGCTGAAGGGTCCCTGAAGTGAAGCTGGTAACCTTCTCTTATTGTGATGGACCTTTAACTAACAATTACATCTGACCAGGCCTCTAAAAAATCCGTCTGGCACCTATTGGGATATTGGGAATAACTGGACTTGTTAGAAAAGGAGTGACTCCCTAGTTCTGACAATCTCACTCCTTGAAAGGAGTGGAAGAGTCCACCAGCTTCCTGCCCTAGTTCTTATTGCTGCCTAGTTTAGCAAGCAATGGGTTAGGAGTTTTAAACGAAGTATCGGGGTTCTGATGGGACCCCTGCTTAAAGTGTTTAGACAGAGGACCTATGAACCTCTCAGCCAAGGGTATTTCTTGGCAGTTTTATTTAGACCTCGAACCACAGCTGATGACCAGCTGATGACCAGCTGATGACCAGCATTGTTGATCCCTTTGATCTTTAGAGGCCACCATAGGTGTCGTTGATTCATTTGATCCTGAAAAGCCACCACAAGGATTAAGCTGCAGAGTAAGGAATCCAAGCCCAGTAGTGCCACCTTTCTTAAATCTTTGCTGACATCTACTTTATCTTAGAAGAATCCAAAGCAGCATCCCTACACTGGTGGAGTGCACAGCTGACTGTCATCAATACTGAGAGCAAGTGTCTTGATATCTTGGCTGCACATGCCTTAAAGTTCCATAGTTTTGAGTGCCTTGATTGCAATAAGGGTCCAGGTCAATGAGATCACTACCAGATCAAAATCCAGGCCAGGCCTTGTAAGCAGCCAAGCCGGTAATTGAGCTCTGAAAATACCACTGAAACCAGTGGGCACTGGTTGAAAGGTAAACTGACCAATATGGCCATGTGAAAGTCATTCATGATACCACTGGAGGAAAATGAGACATTCCAGACTTACCACCTGGTGGTGAGAGTACTCAAGTCCCATAGGGATTGAAAGGAAACAAAGAAAAGGGTGGAAGGCATCAATAAACCCAGATGTTCCATGGTCCAGAGCAGGGAACTGTAAGTCCACTATTGGCAGAAAACAAATGCCTGGTGACCAGTATTTGACCTGGCTGGTGACTTGTGACAGATGACCAGTAACCAGTCACAGGTGATCAATTTATACTGCTTTGTTCAGTGTCTAATGACTGGTGCCCAAGATTGCCTCAAGGAGTCCCTATCCAGGAAACCTGTCTTTAATGCACATAAAGAAGACAGAACTTATGTTAAAAAGGGTGAACTTGCTCAGGGCATCTGTGACTTCCTTAAACAGGGCAGTGCCCTTGATCCCTTCTGGGATTAGTGGGCTGAGGACTTTCCTGCACCAGAAAGTGCCACTGACTATTCCAAGATTTACTTGTAGAATTCTTTATGCTGACAAGTGTTTCTGATCCCTCTTGAGACCAGGAGTTGGTGACTTCCTTATACTGTGAAGTGTCATTGGTTCCACTGAGACTGGCTTCATGGTGACTTCCTTACACCGTGAAGTGCCACTGGTCCCACTGAGACTGGCTTCATGGTGACTTCCTTATACTGTGAACTGTCATTGGTCCCACTGAGACTTGCTTCATGGTGACTTTCTTACACCAGAAGTGATTCTGATACTTCCTGGGCTTGAGGATTTGGGAACTTTCTAATAATAAGGAAGTGCCATTGATCCTACTTAGTCAACAGGATGCAAATTGTCCATAAATGGAAAACATTCCAGACAAGTTACCTATATTTTGGTGTTCCATAAGGCTCTTTTCAGGCTCATTCTCTTCAATTTATACATTCACCCATTCTCAAGTGTCACAGATCGACATCCAGTGTCTTACCAATTGTACATTAAGGACATTCAATTATACAATCAAATATACAATCTAGCTGCCCAACTGATGTTGAGGCTACCATCCAAGACATAGAGAGGTGCATTTCCGATGTGAAGTCATGGATGACAAGAAACAAGCTGCAGATGAATGATGATAAAACTGGAGACATCCTGATCACCATGCAAAGACTTTCTCATTCATATCCTTTACTTCGAACAATAAGTATCACCAATACCAACATTAAATTCAAACAGTCAGTGCGCAAACCTAGTTGTCACTCTCAACAGTGCTCTCTCATTATACCAACATGTCATAAACATAAGCAAGGCTGCATACCTGGAGCTGAGATACATCAGCACCATTTGCAATTTTCTTTCTACTGATGCCACTAAAAAGTCATGCATTCATTACTACATTTAAGACTGGACTATTATAATTCACATCTATCTGGTTCATCTCAGTATCTACTAACAAAACTTTAAAAAGTTCAAAACAGAACTGTGCAGATTATCCTCTGAGTATTAAGAACTGAGCTCATCTCCCCCTTGCTCTGTAACCTCCAAAGGCTACCAGTTCAATCAAGAATGAAATGCAAACTCTATCCACTATACTATACTATATTTTGCTGACTGTCTCCAGTCCAATATACTTGTCAGACCACACCCATTTGTACACCCCATCTAGAAACTTGTGCTCCTCTTCCAACACTTGCATTCTCATTGTTCCCACTGTTTAAATGAAGTCATACAATGTTCTTTTTGCATACCATGGCCTTGCTACATGGAATAAATTGCTCGCTAACAAACAGATCAATGAAAATTAATACCAAGACTACAAAGAAAAGGTCAACTGCAACAAAAAATAGATACAAATGGCTGAAATTAAGGTAAACGACGCCTGGATTTGCAAAATTCGTCACTGCCAGAGATATGTATGTTCACCGTATTAAGTCCAAACAATAAAAAAAACTGACAATATTCCAAATGGCAGAAGTGACTTGGGCCTCTGACTGGACCTTGTTTTTGTTCTAAACCTCCTACTGCTAACTGAAGGAGGAAATTTTGACACTGGACTGGGGACTAGTTTCAGGAAAAGAGATAGCCATGTAATAATAGCAAGTAAATATGTCATATTGTCTCTTGACCTTCAGTCTATCAAAAAACGCATGGAAAATAGTGTGAGTGTCTGTGCGTGTGTGTGTGTGTGTGTGTGTGTGATTTAGATTTTTAACATAGCTTTAACAATTTTTCAGTCATATCGCTACAATGTCTGCAGTGTGACAGTTTATAGTGATGTCTAGCACTGGGTCATCATGCCGCAGACATGTGGCATGATGTCCCACCCAGTCATATTATCCTGAAACCATGCCAACCAGTCCTAACACTAACCTCTTAATGCTGGGCGCCAAGCGAGGCTGCTGTTAGTACCATTTTTAAAGTCTTTGGTATGACTCGGCTGAGGTTCGAACCTGCGACCTCCCACATCCAAGGCAGACACTCTAACCACTATGCCACCGTAGTGGTCAGGAAAATATTATATTATCAATTCTACTCTCAAAGTCATACATTCAAAGATGTTTACAAATTCTTTCATTAAGTTTTCTGTACTCTGCTTCTTTACTATTTATAATTAGACAAGGAAGTAAAAATTGCCTATCTTAATATCATCAAAAGCCATACGTCATTAGCAATGCTTACACCATGTTCCCCTTGCCTTGTTCTGGATAGTCTTGCAAGATCAGTGATCAGTGATTGCATATCTTCATCTTGTATTAAAATGAAGGTAAATTTATTAAATTTATTATCACCAAACAACACCGTTATATGTTTAATACCATTAATGCCTAAGTTAGATGCAAAATTATTTAAATTAAAATAAGGAGTCCTCTTCATTTTGATGTATTTATATTTTCTGTATGTACAGCTGTGTGTTAAAGGCACTTTATATAATTTCACATATCAAGAATTGTTCAAGATGGAAAGCATCAGAAACACTCAATTTGAATTCAAGTGTCTCAACAGGCATCTGCTAGATCTGATACATTCAAATTTGGAATTGAGAATTTTTGTTACCCATCTGGGAAAAACAGCCCCCAAGTCCCAAGCAACTGGAAAGAGAATGACCCCTGCTGTTGTGGGAGGGAGTGGGAAAAACTATCCTTCAGCATGATCCCTGGAGGGTGCAAGTCAAAGGGGTTACTGACCTTTTCTCCATGCAGTATATGATACCAAACAGAAGTGCCTCCAAAGTCTATATGGAAATCTGTGTAACAGCCTGCAACACTCATCAAACAGTATCTGAAATACAGATGGCAAATTCCAGTGATTTAATTAATAAAGACAAAAAAATAATTAAAAAAACAAAACAACTGGAAACGTTAAGTCATTGCAAATATCTAACTTTTTCTAACTTTAACCCCCCCACCACCACCACTCTCGAAACTGCATGATAGATCTGATTGTTGGTTCTGACTGCACTTTAAGCACATTACTGGCTGTATTGTGACCAGGAAATGGAAGCTAAATGCCCTTCCCAAAGAAAGATTGAGGCGCTCAACTTGGGCAAGTATCAAACCCATGACCATCCAGTCCAATGCTCTACCAACTAAGTCACCATGAAAGATCTGAAATCTTCACTTTCAACTACTGATCTTATACAAACCTTTTAAAAGAGTTTATCTTACAGGCAAGAGCCTACTAGCTACAAAAATGTGACTTTATACCCTCTTCCCCCTCCAACTTCCATCAGTGACTTCATCCAGGATATGAAGCATTGTTGTCGTCTATGTAATCTGTTGAAATATAAACTGACTTGCAAACAAAAGTACTGACAGGCACATACATACGCATGGATACATGGATGGAGAGACGTGGCTGATAACAGTATATTTTTAAAAAATGCCTATATAAATAATATGAATGTGTATAAAATGAACTATGGCATGATCATTTATGAAAGTCACCTTATCTGTACAAATTGTGCCAATATACACATTAGTTATCAATGCAGTTAAAACTTCACTCTTCTTTCAGTACTCTCAACAAAAAGCTTCCAAAGGCTGTAAAATCATCAGGATGGCATTGTATTTGTGTGCTGATGCAAAATAACTAGAAAATTGTTTCATGAATTTAAAAAACAGGTTTTAACACCTGTACAACAAAATGGTACAATACATGCTTCTCACGTGACCTTTTCCCTATTAACACTAATGACCTGGACCTCTGCAATGGGAACTTAACTATTGTGTGCCAGGGTGCAGACATGGGTTAAGTTAACAAGCTAAAATTTTATTAAAGCATCTTCATTATATTCTTGCATAGATAGGAGTGATGTGTGAGAACACTGGTGTAAATTATTTCAACATTTAAGCAACATTTTGTGAAAAATGAGACAAAAGATGAAATTTAAATTTGCACGGAAATTTTTTCCATGGCTTTCTGTAAAACACTGAATTTTTTGCTGCAAGATTCATGAATAAAATTTACACTGACCACTCCGGTGGCCTAGTGGTTAGAGCATCTGCCGCAGATGCAGGATGTCACAGGTTTGAACCCTGGCCAAGTCATAACAAGACTTATAAAAATGGTACTAACAGCTGCGTCACCAGACACTCAGCATTAAGAAGTTAGTTTTAGGACTGGTCGGCCTGGTGTCAGGATAATGTGATTGGGTGGGACATCATGCTATATGACCGCGGCATGATGCCCTAGTGCTAGACATCACTATAAACTACCACACTGCAGACATTGTAGCGATATGACCAGAAAATTGTTAAAGCTACGTTAAAAATGCAAAACACACACAAAATTTACACTGAAACACTCTCAATACATTGAAAAATGCATTATTGCTAATTTAACTCAATAATTTACCCATTTTTATAATTTAAATAAAAAAATCAGGGTTAACTTAAGATTAGCAAAAGATATCTTTTCACCAACATTATCAATCACTATTCCATAAAAGGATAAAAAATATAGCAGAATGAAAGGGAAAAGTTTGAAGCTTCTTTTGGTGCCAATTTACCTTAATTTAAAATATAAAAGGCAAAAAATGTAAAACGTCTCCAACTGAACATTGCTAACAGCTGCTTTCAAATATTACCTATATATGCCAGGCTGGGCCAATGTGGATATGTGAGAAAGCTTGCCTGTAGCTTCTCGTGGGTTGGTGGTTCTTTCCGGGGTTTTCCCGGGTTCTTCCTCCACCATTTATACTGGCCGCCATGTATAGCCTATCTTGCACTGAAAAATGGCTTTAATCCCTATAACAACAACAACCTAAATATGTTGAGATAAATTTGAGCCTAAGGGCAAATTCAATGTCATGTCTTTGTTCTAACTCCTCAAGGGCAAATTTAATGCCAAAGGGAAAGTTAAATGCTTTGTCTTTGATCGTACTGCTCAAGAGCAAGTTCAATGTTGTGTCTTCGTCCTTACTTATCAAGGGCAAATTCAATGTTGTGTCTTTGTTCTTACTCCTCAAGGGCAAAATCAATGTTGTGTCTTTGTTCTTACTCCTCAAAGGCAAATTCAGTGCCAAAGGGAAAATTAAATGCTTTGTCTTTGATTGTACTGCTCAAGAGCAAATTCAATGTTGTGTCTTTGTCCTTGATCCTCAAGGGTAAATTCAATGTCGTGTGTTTGATCTTACTCCTCAAAGGCAAATTCAATGTCGTGTCTTTGATCTTACTTCTCAAGAGTGAATTCAATGTCGTGTCTTTGTCCTTGCTCCTCAAGGACAAATTCAATGTCGTGTCTTTGATCTTACTCCTCAAGGGCAAATTCAATGTCGTGTCTTTGATCTTACTCCTCAAGGGCAAATTCAATGCCAAAGGGAAAATTAAATGCTGTGTCTCTGATCTTACTTTGAATGAATTGACCTGACATGACTGTGACCACTAGCCCTTACACAGGTAGGATCTGCATGCCTTTTAACATAATGTGATAATACAAATCAGGCCTGCTTTAAATTCAATGTAACAACACAACAAAGACTTCTGCAGAAACCAAAACATAGTCACCACTTAAGTAAGTTCTAACTGAAATGCTTGCAGACATAGCTGTGACTTTAAACTGATATTTTTCACATTTGAATACATGACAGCACATCACATTTATGATGGTTACACTTAAACCCAATTAAAAGATAGAACTAAAATACAAATTTCACTTGACAAAACTTATTTACCTGGTAATTACTTCTTGAAGTGTTGCCACTAACAGAAATTAGTTACATTTTCAATGCTCAAAATGCCGTTGAATTTAGTTATTTACAGTGTAATGAGAATTTTTTTGGTAATGAAAATTTAACATAATGTATGACTTCTTATTGAAAGTTCAGGTGCTAGTTGAAGTTGAGAATTTAATGATGTTGATTAAAATTTCCAGGCATTAACCTTGTTTTGATAATAAAACAAGCAATATATCAATGATTCTTTACTAGTTTTATCTTCTTTTCTTCACATTCAACGAAATAGAAAGCCAATTCTTTTCGGAATTTTCTATAAAAAATATGGGGTTCATGCCTGACCCCTATTATAAATGGGTTAATAAGTTGTCAAAGGAGAGGTGTATATGTACAAGCCTCTGTGTTCATAAGCTTAATTTAGTACAAAAATGAAAGCAATAACCTCTGTCTTGAGACCAAGATCAATTAGGTCTTGTTTTCAATACTCCTTCACTAAAGTGTGTGGACATGCTGCTGGTTAGACGTGTTTCATTTTCCTTCAGAACCAATTAAAGAGAGCAAGTGTTTCAGTGAAAACTATATGCTGTTGTCAAGATTCATGCAAGAGGAGTAGTGACAACATGACTTTTTACATGGCTATGGTGCCATGCTGAAAGTCAATCAGCCTAATTTTCATTAGAACTGGCTATATGTTGTTATAGTCTTTTATTGAAAACCCTATGCCTATACAACTACTCATTTAAACTGTAGCCTTAAAAAGTTTTTCTGGATGGCCATTAAGGTATCCATTTTTGGAGCCAGAATTAACATCATTTTACGATAAGAACAAGAATATACCACAAGACAGAAACGACAGTAGTTTAAAAAGAAGCGTCACTCAGAGGGGCTGATGCTAAAATGCCGAAAAACATTCCATGAATCCAAGAAAAGACCATATTTTTTATTTTAACTGCTGAGCGTTGATACCATCTCTGAAAATCTTAAGTGACAAGATTTTCAAACTGGCCACTGTGGCAACCATATTGGCTGTGATCAGCACCATTTTCATTGAGGACCTACTTGAGATCATTATAAGTCTTACAGTAAAAAAAATGAAACATGTCAATAAAACCATCCATTCAAGAAGAGTAAGAATAACAAAATTTTCAAGATAATCATTGAGGCAGCCAAATTGGAAGACAGGTCATAACCATTTTCATTTAGGACCAACTAGATATCATGAGAAGACCTTGAGACAATGCTATGCTGATATGGCCATCCATTCAGGAGTAGCTATAACAAGATTTTCAAGCTGGACACCATGGTGATCATACTGAAGTTTGAAAGGCTTCAATTTTATTTGGAACAAACTAGACATCATAAGAAGTGTTCCACTGAAAACCTCATATCATTATGGCTTTCCATCAGGAGAAGCAGTGATTGCAAGATCTTTATGAAAGATGCCAAGGTGGCCATATATGTCAGGTCAGCACTGTTTTCATTTAGGACCAAATATATCTCGTAAGAAAATCTTCAATGAAAGCCAATATTGACATGACCATCCATTTCATAGTGGCAATAACAAGATTTTCAAAATGGCTGCCATGGTGGCCATACTGTTTGTCTGAGGGGCACATTTTTCATTAGGGACCAACTTGACCTTGGTATGATTGTGTCTGTATCACTTTTTGGCAATGATCCCAGTAGTTTTGGAGTAGCAATAACAACCTTGTGCCAATGAATGTCAGATGACAAACAAAAGGCCATGGATATCATAAGAGCTCTTCTTGTCACTGACCAGTGGAATTCATAATTTGATTACTTTCATTAAATCTAACTTTCCTATCAATGACATTTACTTGTCTGGAATAATTGGCTAGGTTACTGTCATCCCCTGTAATAAATTTGTGAAATCAGTTGTCAAACATGCTTATAAATTTCTAGTAACTCACTTTTGTACTTTTGGGTACTTCATTTTTTCAATGATATTTGTTGCCTCTGTCTGACACTCCTTCAAATGTTGCGGCCAGGCAACATCCACCCAGTCTACCTGTCGAACCTGTAATTAATCAAGTGCCACCTTTTACACAAGAGTAAACAAATTTGTTGGCACGTATATCACTAGAACATTCTAATATTTAAAGGGTATGATTAAAATTATAAATTTAACTTCTGAAGCTGTAGCTTTGATACATCACAAAAGATTATGTTTTTCAGATTATGAATGCTAACCCAACACTCTTAACACATTCAATTTATATTTTCAAAAAAAAAAAATAGATTTGCCAACTTAATTTTCAATTTCATATATCAATATAAATGCTTTTACTTTAACAAAAGTAGTTGTGATAAAAATCAAGAATAAATGTTCAGTTACATGTCTGTGACTTTTCTCTACAGTATGTTAAAAAAAAAAAAATACAAGACAATGTGTATGCATTATCTGAACTTTTTCTTAGCTTGTTAAGAAAAAGTTACCACATTCATCTTAACCTTTCAATAGCTTGCAAAGAAAAAGTTGCCACATTCCCCTTAACCCTTCAATGGCTTGCAAAGAAAAAGTTGCCACATTCATCTTAACCCTTCAATGGCTTGCTAAGACAAAGTTGCCACATTCAGCTTAACCCTTCAATGGCTTGCCAAGACAAAGTTGCCAAATTCATCTTAACCCTTCAATAGCTTGCTAAGACAAAGTTGCCACATTCATCTTAACCCTTCAATGGCTTGCCAAGACAAAGTTGCCAAATTCATCTTAACCCTTCAATGGCTTGCTAAGACAAAGTTGCAACATTCATCTTAACCCTTCAATGGCTTGCTAAGACAAATGTGCCAAATTCATCTTAACCCTTCAATAGCTTGCTAAGACAAAGTTGCAACATTCATCTTAACCCTTCAATGGCTTGCTAAGACAAATGTGCCAAATTCATCTTAACCCTTCAATGGCTTGCTAAGACAAAGTTGCAACATTCATCTTAACCCTTCAATGGCTTGCTAAGACAAATTTGCCAAATTCATCTTAACCCTTCAATGGCTTGCTAAGACAAAGTTG